>RJWH01003123.1:0-176110 GCA_004363575.1 Solenodon paradoxus | reverse complement strand
GATCTCACTTCTCCGCCTCCTCCTCCCTCCCCCTATCAGCCCCAGCCAAGCCCTCCTACTCCTACTTGGGCTTTGTTCCTTAACAGGCTAACAGAGGCCATGTTACTCCACACCCGCTTAGATCCAACATCTAATGCTGGGGCGACTGTTTTGGCTACTCATTTTATCTCTCAGTCAGCCCCAGACATCCGAAAAAAAACTGAAAAAGGCGGAGGATGATCCCCAAACCCCAATCCGAGATCTGGTGAACATGGCATTTAAGGTTTTCAAAATCAGGAAGCAGAGGCTGAGGCTGCCCGCCAGGCACACCTACAGCAAAAGGTAGCCCTGCAGACCCAGGCTATGCTGGCGGCCCTGCGGCTGGTGGTAACGGGGGCAAAGCCTAAGTGCGGGCCAAAGAACACCCCGCCAGGGGCCTGTTTCAAATGTGGCAAGGAGGGACACTGGGCCCGCCAGTATCCCCAACCCTGACCGCCCAGGAAGCCTTGCCCAGACTGCCGGCAGCTTGGCCACTGGAAGGATGCTTGTCCCCTTAAGAGCTCGTCCTCGGCATCTCCACGCGGAGAATTAGCTCAAGGCACAAACTCGCCCCTGGCCACATAGGAGCTTCTTGGGCTCCTGGATGACTGAGGCTGCCCAGACTCGAAGACCCCCATCACCCTCGCCGAGCCCAGGTTGCAGGTAGCTGGTAAGTCCATCTCTTTTCTTGTGGACACGGGAGCTACCTACTATGTTTTACCATCTTTTTCTGGACCCATAGTTCCCTCCCAGATCTCCGTCATGAGGGTAGACAGGACCCCATCTTGCCCCTGACGGACCCCTCGACTTAACTGTAGCCTGGATGGGTTCCCCTTCTCCCATTCCTTTCTTGTCATCATCTCACACCAGACAGGTTGATGTAAATCCCTTGGGGCATGAATAGCACCCGCCCAGTGCCTCTCTGCAGGGGCTTGTGAATCTTCTTTCCTTAAATTAAAAAAAAATTTAAAGTGAAAGGTGCCTTGGCTAAAAGCTCCTGTGAAGAACTTCCCTTTCCTATTCCCCCTTTTTTGTTTTTTTTAATTGCTATTTCAGAGTCTGATTAGCCCGTTCAACAATGGCTTGGCCTTGAGGATTATAAGGAATTTTAGTAACATGTCGGATGCTATACTGGCTTAAAAAAGTAGTGAATGCCTGTGAAGTATATGCAGGGGCATTATCCTTTTTCAGTTATTTTGGGAGGCCCACAATGGACACATTGGCGAACTATATTGCTTGCTTATGCCTTAGAAAGGTGGAATTTCTGTTGTAAAGTTTTACTATTACAATGAGTAAGGCTGTGCCAATCAGTAGCTGATGAGATGGTCCCAACAAGCTGGTGGATAAGTGTTTGGAGCTGTAAAAACAGAATTAAGAGTTCATCTGTTTCTATTCTAATAAAAGTAGTCTCAATGTTTCTAACAGCATTAACTACATATTGAGAATCTGAGACAATAGTTACAGGTTGAGGGATATCTTCAAGAACTCCCATGACGGCAGCTAGCTCTACTCGCTGCACAGATGAAAGTCCTGTATCCCAAATCTTAGTTGTAGCACCCCAATAAGCTGCTTTGCCATTGTAGCTACCATATGAAATAAGTTTGAGCCGATGGCAGTGCTGATGGGATACTTTTTTAGGTAAAATCCAATTAGTTAGTTTTGAAAATTGAAAAAAGTTTGTCTGGAGGGTAGTGATTGTCAAGGATTCCTGTATGGTCAGCGGTGGCTGCTTGCTGATCCAGGCAATTTTGAAAAGCCTCTCTAATTTGTAATTTGGTTAGTGGCAGAATAGTTTTCTCTGGGCCAGAGGCTATGGGCTGGCGCACCCTTTGCCTACCATAAAACACCATAAGACTGAGCTTTTCAAGATAAGTTTGCAATTTTTTGTTGTTGTTGTTGTTTGCTGGTTAGGTAAGAATACCCATTCAATAATTTTTTCCTTTTGAGTTAGCACTCCTGTGGGAGAGTGAACGGTGGGAAACGCTGATAGTTGACATGGGAGCACAGGGTCAACTCGATGGATCTGGGCCTGTTGAGCGTGCTGCTCAATGAGTTCTAGTTCGCGTTTTGCTGCTGGAGTTTGATTGCTTCATAAGCTCCCCATTGCTGTAAAAGATGTCTTCCACATAGATTGACAGCTTTGTTGGTGATACAGGGCTGAAAAGTTCCCATTTGCCCATCAAGTTCTTGTAGGAACAGTGCTGCTTCTACCTAAACTAAAGCGGCCTGGTAGAGGAAAATATCGACAGTCTCCAAAATCTTAAAGACAAGTTGAAAAAGGGCTATGTCCCTCTAGAAATGGAGACCCCATGGTGGCGCTCCCTGATTTTTAGGTGCTCCCTGATTTTTACCACTTTGACCCCGATCGTTGGGCTAGTTTTGATAATCTGTGTATTACTAATGCTTGGCCCATGCTTTCTGAGATTCCTCCAGGACGGAATCCGCGAAGCCTCCCGGGTTACCTTTAACCAGGTGCTGCTCCGGACCAGAGCCTACTCTCCTGTCCAGACTGGGCCAGACAACACCAACCTCTGACCCCTCCCCTCTACGCCCCCGTCAGCAGGAAGCAGCCAGATCGATCACGGCACCCCTTTATCCTATCAAAGAGGTTGGAATGTTAGGCTGGCCCAGAGGGACAAAACAGCGGCTATACCCGGGAAAAAAGGTGGCTGACATCAGACCAAGGGATTGAAGCCCACACCTGGAATCACAGGACCAATCCCCAACCTCGACGTATGAAGCCCGTGAAATTCTTTTGCTTAAAGAATTTTGCGCACTTCCCTTTGTTCAGGTGCGACTTCCCCGGCCCCCATTCTGTGGACTGGAGAACCTTGCCCGGGTGCGCAAACCCCAATAAAGCCCTGGCTATTCGACTTTTTGTTTGATTGACTTTCTTTCCTTGCGGAGCCCAGAGAAAAAACCTTTCACTTGGGACTTATTTCAAAATAATGTCGGAGAATTGGGGGGGGGGTAGCACATGCAAATAAAAGTGAAACAAAATTTCTCATAGTTGTCAATTATTGAAGATGGAGGAGGTATATACATGAGTAGATGAACACACATTGGAGAGAACAATGTGACCAGCAATTTAGCCATGCTATGGCTGTGAAATAAAGACCTAAACACACAAAACCATAACTTTTGGGGTCATACTTAAAAAGCTTCAATACAATTAAAATGTCACTATAGAGTACACAAAGTCGAAGGAGTGAGGTGAGGGGCTTCAACAAGATGAAGGATCTTGTTGATGCTTCAATAAGAATAGAAGCATCTTCAAGGTGAAGTGGACTGAGGCAACTAGTATTTTTTATTTTACACACCTACATTTAATTTCCATAAAAGTGTTGCAAAAACAGGTTTTTTTTAAATTATAGATTCAAAGATTGATCAAGATAAGAATGTGTACCCCTATTTAGCACCGGACTGGAAATCTCAGCCTGTGCTACAAGGAAAGGACAAAATTAAAGACTTGTTTTTGGAAAAAAGTGACAAAATTGTTCCTCTTCTTAGGTGATATGATTGTCTAAATAAAAAAATCTAAAACAAAAATCCCAACTCCTAGAACTAATTAGTACATTTGATAGGCCAGAAGACCTAAGGTGCTGAGAGCTTGGATTTCTCACATTTTTATGCATCTTTCAGGCAGAGACACTCATTCCAGTTTTTGATCTAGACTATCTTCAAAGATGTTCCGCTGAAATTGTGTCAGCAGTGAGGAAATAGAGCTTTTGATGGATCAAAAACGATAGAATGCAGTACTATATATGGATGTTGATTAGCAATGATGCACACCTTAAATCTAGGTAATGTTATTATGCAAAATCACTTAAAAATTTTAAATAAAAAAAATGTTAACGTATAAGCTCATTTGGTTGAGTATCAAGTAGCTAACATTCTGCTCAAAACAAAATGCAACGTAAAACCTAATTTACTGATACAGATCTGCTGTTTCCCTCTGCACCCATGGTCCCTCCTGCCCCTCATTATTCCCTCTACCCAGTTGCTTTAATTAGAAAAATATTTAGGGTTTGGGCAAAGGTTCCCCTTTCTGCAAGAGGGATATAAGTCCACATGTATCCACCTAAATATGCTAGGGAATTTCAAGAGCAAGGGCCTCAAATTTTTATGACTATTAAATAAAAACATTCAAGTCATCATCCTACTTGGGACCCTTGTGAGGGACCTACATTCAACTGTACAGGGTTCATTATGCAGAAGGGAAGCTAATAAGCACATTGAGTGGAAGATCTCTGTGACTGATTTTGATGATGAGAGTCTCTGGGAAAGGAGGTACTGCACTTGGAAATGTCTTGGTGTTTGGACTCAATGCCACCATTTTTGAAAAGCCACTATCAGGTTTGCTACAGGGTTCTTATCAAAATTGAATGACTGACCAGTGTAGGCCTTGTAAATCTCTCATCCGACATTCCATTTAGGGGTGACTCAACTCAAATTCTATGATGATGTAAAAACCTTGCCAAATGAAAATATTATATTCAAGAACACAGCTGGCCTAGCGTGACAGTCATCTGGCTTTAAATGAAACAAGTAGTGAAAAGCAGTGGGGAAATTTTGCTCCCCACTCAACCATGTGAGTCATTTTACTAGCTCTTTGGGACCCTCAATTCACTGATTCCCCTAAATCCTGAGCCTGGTTTGGCTACAACTTGATTTCTACTGGACTGCAGAAGCTGTTTAACCTCACCACTGAGTGTGCAATACCAAAAGTGTACATGGCCTTGCCCTCAGAAGACGGAATGCAAGGCCCTTCTCAGAGATCTGAACAATACCTGCCTTGATGGACCTTACCCTGTGTTTAGTGGCTCTCGGACTTTTGCCAGTGGCCTAGCTATCTGGTCTGACACTTCAAAAAACTACAGAGTCACAGAGTCTTTAGACTCTTCTCTTTGGGGCTGTGAACTGTGGAAACAAATTACAGCTGCGGACTAGACTTTCTGGAGCCCTAAACTTTCTGATAAGACTAATGAAAATCAAGCAGCTATTTAATTCAGACTGCACTACCATGGTGCTGCTTTCTTACTGCCTGGGCTCATTCTCACACCAAACTAGACAGCACATCCTCTTTCACAGACAAAGGAACAAAGGCAAGGCTCTGGTTCTGCAGAGGTTACCACTGTGTTCCAGGTTTGTCACTCCTGCTGTAAGTTGGTATAGTTCCCCCAGGCAGACTGAACTTTGATCCCATGCCCAAGCCATTAACTGATGGTGTCTCGTCACAGATGACACCTTTTGAAGTTATAGTGCTGTTGTTTCAACCCATCAGCCAATCACAGTCACACTATTATGGTCCTTGTAAATGAATATGTAACATGCATTTGGCTTTCTGGACAATTTGCAACCTGACCATAGTATACCTTTTATCAAAAAGACTACTCAACAATGGGCTAGGGAGTATTCAATGGGCCTTCCAAACTTCCTGCCATCTGCAGACAATTGGTATTAAGAAATATAAAAGCATCCATAAAAATCAGTTCAGAAAGTTTTTGTATTGCCTCCCTCATATACTGGTCTATACACCTTATGGAGTCAGTTGATCACTAAATGTGGCTGTCCCTAGAAAGAGACTATCTCCTCTCTGTTTCTTAGGTGGTGATGGTAGTTTCTTATAAAGTTAAACATATATTTACAAATATATGCTTGTAAACATATATTTACAAATCCCAACAAATCCCACTCCTACGTACGTAACCTGGAGAACTAAAATCTTATGCTCATACAAAAACCAGTACATGAATGTTTATAGTGGCTCTATTCATAATTACTCCCCGCACTGGAAGCAAATCCAAATGTCCTACATTTGGTGAATGGATAAACAAATTATCGTATATCCATATAATATCACTTAATAAAAGGGAACAAGTTATTGATAAATGCAACAACATGGATGAATTTCAAAGGCATTTTGCTGAGGGAAAAAAGCCAGTCTCAAAAGATTACATACTACATTTAGGATGTTCATGAAACAGAACTATAGTGACAAAGAATGGGTCATCGTTATGGTTATCAGTGATTAGCAATGATAGGAGGTGCATGTGGCTACAATATACAGAAGACTTAGGGGCATATAATAAACTGTTCTGTAGCCTAATTGGGTGTATGGGAAGATGACTCCGTACTTGTATTAAATTTCAAAGAACTGTATGCTAAGGAAAAGTTCATTTTATTGAATGTCAATTTTAAAAAAGAAAAAGTGTAAAAGGTAAGAGGACTATAGTCTTTGATAATGTCTGTTTTTTAATTCTTTTTTAATATTGAGATATAACTGACATATAACATTATATTAGTTTCAGGTGTATAACATAATTATTCGATACTTGTCTATAATGCAAAATGACCACGATAAGTCTAGTTAACACTCATCACCACAAAAAATAAATTTTCTTGTGAGAACTTTTAAGATCTACTCTCTTAGCAACTTTCAAATATGCTACACAGTACTATCAACTGTTCCTAGACTACATCACATGCTAAAAGGAGGAAAATATTATAAAGTCCTTTATATTAATAAATACCCCTGTAGTTTCTATTCTAAGCTTACTCAAAACCTGGAAGAACTTGTCTTGTGATCTTCAGTTCTGTTCTGCTGATCATTTTCTACATGAATTAATTGATTCAATGAAGTATTCATTGAGTGTCTGCTCAAAGGCAAGGAAATTGGTGAGAAGACAACAAAAAATTCTGTTTTCTCCAAAGACTGATCAAAGTCTTGAGTTCATCTGGTACTGTCTGCAAAAACATTTAGTCACTTCTTCAGCAGATTTGCTGCCATAGAGACATTTAAAATGTTGATGATTTTTAGGAATTAGTTGCTATAATTCTAAAAAGTTGTCTTAGGTTTTTCTGGTCCTGAAGAGAGTCACTCATTTTACAACACTACACAATGTTCAGCTTTTTAGACATTTTTCTCTAAACAGATCAGAGATTATTTGTTTTCCAGTTGGTGAACTTTTCCTCTCAAGCTAAGTATCACACTATTAAAAGTACAATAAACTACAATACTATCTGGCACCCTTAATAAAGGGATTTTATTACTTCATCTGGACTCCAGCTTTATTGCTCTGTGACTGTCTAGGTTCTGCCTTTATCTTGATATTTTGTCCTCAGAGTGCCTTCCATCATAGTAGAAAATGTCTGTCAACAGCAAGTTTCTTCAGTCATATCCAAAAAAAGTGAACACTCTCAGTAAACCAAATTATATATCTCACTGACTATACCCTTAGGTCAAACACTATCCCTGAACCAATCCCACCCGAAGACTAGGTGCTGCCACAATCAAAAAAGAACAGATGTTTGCAGGGCCACCATAATGACCACAATAATTATTCTTTGTTGGTCATCTAACTCTGAGTAATAATTAGCTGCCACTACATGACACATTATACTGCTGCTTCACATCCTTTCAGCCATTTCAAACAATGGGAATCAAGCTAATTTATTTAATGGGCATTTGTGGTAACTACAATGGGAAGCTGAGTTGTAAGTGTACTCTTTCAGCAAACAGGAAGGCCTCTGGGGCACCAGTCAGGACACAAGAGCAAGCATGGTGCCTCCACCACAAATCTAACAATTTTGTTCTCTGAGGTGAGGATCCCTTGCTCTCGCTCCTTTGGTGTCTCCTCCCATCTATGTCCCAATGTCCTGGAAGACATTCTTGCTTCCTACAGAATCAGCATGGGTCAGGCACCTCTATACGGGAACTCTCCCAGGAACCTCCTGGGACCTCCAGAAAGCCAAGTAAAGGCTGCTTCAGGGAGGGCCCCCAACCTGGGACCCAGGAGTAGGAGCAGACTCACAGGGCAGCATACTTGACAACTGCCTAAGAAACCCCACAGAGGGTCTAGTAAGCACTCGGTGGTCTCCCCAGAAGAGCAAGGTAACAGGAAGGCTCCTGTCTCCCAAAACAACATGCTCATCAACCTCACATGATTTTACCTACATGCAAAACGTACCCTGGGCGGTAATTTGTACATTTTTCACGGTTAATAAACAGCAATGGCGGGAATCAAAAGCCACTAGCGCTAATGACAGCCAACACCAGGTTTGCCAGGCGGTGAACAGACTCACGCCTACCCCTCCCGGTTTAGGCAGCGGCCCTGGAGGGGCAAAAACTCGGCGGTCAGTAGGAGGTGGGATGACCAAGGGGCTTGAAGCTTGTCGTTAGGTGGGCAGGGATAAGGCGGAGCTGGCGGCTGAGGGGCGGGGCAAGAGCTGGGCTAGCTAAGGTGTCGGGGGCAGGACGAGTGCCGGGCTGTAAGCCGTATGGGCGGGGCAGAAGGCGGAGCTGGCAATCGCTTGGGAGGGGCGGGCACGGGGAACTGCCCCCCGGATACGGAAGCGGAAGCGCAAACGACTCCCGGCCGTAGCCTTGGAGACGCGGGGGGGTGGGGCCGGGCCAGATATGGATGACCTTTGACCTGCGGCCGAGCTGCGTCAGAGGCGGCCGCGCTGCGTCAGAGGCGGCCGCGGACGGAAGTGCTGCAGACTGGCCGGGGGCCGTGGGGCGGAGAGGCTATGGAGGTAACGCGGGGGGACCGTGGGTTGGGAGCTGGGCCAGCATCTCCCAGCCTCACCACGGTTTCAGGTGTGGGAATAGGCCCTTGTGCATGCCGGGCGCTCTCTGTCTCTCCCAATTCCCTCAAGCTACGCACGTTGGATTACCTGGCCCTTTAGGGACAGTGTTTTAAGATTTATCATAGCGACAGCCCCTCTTCCCCATTCTTTCTCAGAATTAGTACCTCCTTTTGGTTTTTCTGAAAGGTTTTTGCCTATTTGTGTTACACGCATTTCGTCTGGGATTAAGAATTCTGAGCACCTCATTTTGATTTTGTTTTTCAGGATCCTGTTCAAGATGGGGTGTCTTCTCCAGCACCCGGTGGGACCGGGAAATCTAAGGTGAAGAGGATACTTGACTAGCAGACCCCTGACGCGTGCAAGGGTGATGAATTGGAAAACTTTAGTGAGGGAACAGGGGTGATGTATTGAAAAGTAATAGTCTTCTCAAAGGGACCTCAATTTTAATTTACTGTCAATATATTTCCTCCTCCTTTTTTGCTCTCCATTTCCTGGCTTGAGAAGAGTCTACTGTGCGTTTAATTCCTGCCCCTGAATAGCGCTGCTGTGAGATTCTGCAATTTTTCAAACATTAAAGACATCTAATTTCTGGGACTTTATATAGTTTATTGGCAAGAGCAGTGACATAAGTAGGAGTAATGGACTCTTCCTGTAGATTCCTCCTAGGGTTTGAAAAGATAGAATTAAATTAGGTAAATGTTATGGCCCTGCACCGTGTTTAACATTCAGTGATTCCAACAGTGGTTTATTGCTAAGGTTATTACCTGCTTATTAAGTTTCAACACTTACCTTAGCTCTCAGTTACTTCATTAAGCTTCATGTGATAGGGACTGTTGTCCCAGTTATACAGATGAGAAAATTAAGCCCATGGAGGGTTAATTAATTTTCCATGATTTTTTAGTTAAAACCTAATTGCAACCTGATTCGTTTTGTGGTAGATAGCTCAGTTTTCATATGACCAAAGACAGCTTTTGGCCTCGAATAGATAATATAATTTTACAGCTCTAAGGAACTTCAAATATAATTAGTCTCAGTTCTGTATTTTATAATGAAAAGAATCAAAATCTAAAATGTCTTGATTATAAACTATATGTAATGGGATATATGTACTTTTACATTTCAGAGTAGTTGCTTAACAAATAATGAAGGTGAATTTGCTGATTTTTTAAAATGTAGTTTGGGTTGACAGAAACTTATTCAGTAGTATGTTTTTATTTTATTTTTGTATTTCTTTTTTTGTGATAGTAGAAATATGAGTTATAACAAGTTGGTAACATATTTTAACAGCTGGAAACATTGCCTAAGGAAGATCTTATCAAGTTTGCCAAGAAGCAGATGATGCTAATACAGAAAGCTAAATCCAGGTGTACAGGTATTGAATTGAAAATATTCATCTTGGCCACTAACACATTTAATCATTGTTAAAAATACATGTTTTCTTGTATGGTACAATTATTGTTTTACTGGTGAATCCAGTAAAATCTCAACTATTATATAGTAGAATCTATTATTATTTAGCAGTCTAACCACTTTCTTCTGATTTTTTTTTTTTTATTTCTCACATTTCATTTGCATTTATCTTTGATTTATTCAAATTAAGTCAGTGGAGGGTTATTTTTTTAAAGGAAAGGTATAGGCAGGAATGAAGACGAACAGTCAGGCGGGCAAGAAGAGAGAGGGGAAAGAAGCATTTTATTTATTTTATTTAGTTGTTCATTGTTGTTCACCCCCGGCCCTAGGACATGAGCCCGGGATTTGGTAAAGTGTTCTAGGCTCCAGACCTAGACATGAATTAAAATAGATTGACTTTATTCTTAATATGAGATGAGGTGTGCTTTAAGTTTATTTAATAAGAAGAGATTTACAGCTGAAATAATAGAATATCTGACATTTGCTTCGAAAATACCAGATGGGTAAGAAAAGAAGAGAAAGAGAAACTGAATATGGTTTGGAATGAGACATTAACCATGTAATAAATGCTAAATCAAAGGCATGGTTGCATAGAGATTTATCATAGTATTCGTTCTACTTATTTTTTAAAGGGAAGGTGCAGACAGGAATGAAGGAGAAGAGATAGGTAGGCAGAGAGAGGAAGAAGCATTTTTTGATTTAGTTGTTTGTGATTCTCTCTATTTGCCCATCCTCCCTGGGTTCTTTTATGTGGACTGTGTTGTATCCTGTGGCCTTAACTACTAGGCCACCACAGTGTGCCTCCCTCTACTTTTTTGTTTGGAGTTTTTTATAATAAAAAGGGAAATTAAAGGCAAATGCTGGGTGAATTTAATATTTTCTCAAGGTATCTGCTTCTTAAATGTCTTAATTTTTACTGATTTTTTTTCTTTTAAAAATGTGCTTATCTTTAGCCAGTAATTTTCTTCATTTCTGAACTGGGTTTTTGTTTTGATTGTTTAGAATTGGAGAAGGAAATTGAAGAATTCAAATCAAAACCTGATGCTGGAGGAAATGATATCAATCAGGTAGCAGAACAGTTGTGAAGAGTGCACAAATATTTATTTACTTAAAAGAAATAACTAATGATAAGTCATGTTTTCTTGAGGATTGCCATCCTGCTTAAAGCACTATCTAGCTTTTTGTCCTTGTTTTACCATTGCCTCTCTGCCCTTAAGTTTATTACGCCTCTGATTAAAAGGGTTACATAACTTCTAAATTCCTTTCTATTCTGACATGAGGAGTAATCTCTCTGTTTTCACCTCACGCATTCTACACTTAGAATTGTTGCTTCATTCTCTTCCTGCACTTTGCTCTGCCTTTCACAAAACCCAGCCACGCTTAAGGGCTTTGATGATGGTTTGGGGGCAGATCATTATAGATACATAATCATCTGTAGATAGCTATCCCTGGATATGATTACTGACCCAGATCTCACACTTATATTTCTAGCTATGTATAGGAAGAATTGTGTATGGGAAGAAATCTTCACATATTTCTCTTTTCCTCTCTTTATATTCAATGTGACCAAATTCCTTCGCTTGCATGAATAACAGCACTATTTTTTGGACTTTTTAACTTTAGAGACTTCAACTTTCCTTTCCCTTTTGTCAGTCACCAGAGACCTAGTATTTCTTCAAGATAACTGCAGTTTATTCTCTTTCCCCATTTCCATGGCTATGTTTCAGTACCTCATGTCATACTTGTCTTATGTTGATAAACCCTTACTGGGCTCTTTTTTCTCTTTTTATTCCTGCTTAGTCCTGCCACATCACAGAATACTTTTTATCTTGTTCCCTGTTTAAGAACCTGAGACACTTATTTTTGCTCATATAGCTTGTTAACCAGATACTTTTTCCTTCCTTCAGTTGGCCTTTAAAATGTGTTGCTTCTCAAAGCTCTACTATATATTTTTTTTTCCCTTTCTATATTTATAATTTACTATCTCTTTTTTTAAAGGAAAAGTGCAGACAGGAATAAAAGTGAGTAGGCAGGCAGGTAGGCAGGAAGACAGAGAAGGAGGAAGCATTTTCATTGTGATTTTATGTATTTGTTCACACTGATTGTCCCCCCCACCCCCAGGACTCAAACCCAGGATTATGTGATTTGCTCCCTTCCAAGCGATTGACCTGACTGCTGCTCCACCAGGGGGCGCAGCAACCTCTTCTTTGATTATTTATTACATTACTCTTATTAGGTGGCTCCTATAAGCAGGGGGCATTTAAGGAAATCCCAAGAGTTACTACAAGGAGTCTTTAAATCCCTGTGCATATTATGCATACAATCATTTCATTATTTAAACAGTATATGGAGCATGAATGGTGTGCACAAGTGCCATTTGGTTACATAGTATACTGATTCATTTATGTATTACTGAATTCATAGTAATTTTCTTATTCATTTGGTCATTATGTGTTTTCTTAATCAGAGATAGTCAAAATATGACTACATGGTAGTTAAGAGTAGTAACTCTGGAGCCAGACTGCCTGATTCAGATCTTTGGTTTCCTGATCCACAATTTACTAGCTGTGTGATGACCATAGCTAGGTTTCTTAACTTCTTTCTCTGACTCAGTTCCTTCATCTGTAGGCTAGAGGATAAGGTTGTTGTATTATAAGTTAATATATATACAGCCTCTAGAACTGAATCTGTCACATGAGTGGTAATTGTTCATTATTATTATGATCATTGCCATTTATTTGTGGAGGGTATTTTATTTACATACACATAACGAAACTAAAAGTTTCTTTGTATTTGAAAAGAGAACCGCAAAGATTCTTTCCTGATTTTGTATCAATTAACTCTTACACCTTTAAAACCTTTTTTAAAAAAAAAAAAATAAAAGAAAGGAAAGGTGCAGACAGGAATGAAGGCAAGTGAACAAGGCAGACAAGGAGAGAAGGAAGAAACATTTATTTTATGTAGCTGTTCATCTTGGTAGCTCCCCTGACCCCAGGTTAAACTGGGTCCTTGGGATGAATGTGGATGATGCCAGACAGACTTAACCACTAAGCCATCAGTGTGTGCCTAAAATACCTTTTATACAATTACATTTCAAAACATGTAACTATCTGCCCCATATTTCCTCCTTACCACCAATGTGTCCTACTCTGTCAGAACTACTCCTAAATAAAGTAGCAGAAAATGTCTCTAAATTAGCCAACTTTACCTTTCAGATTAGTCAATATTAAAGCATGTTATTCTGATCACTTAAGTCTCAGAAAGCAAATGTTTGGTAAAATCAGATTAAAATGAAATCTTTGGCCTCCAGTCCTCATAATAAAATTACTTGAGGATGTGATTAGAGGAGGTATGCGTTAACATCAAATGCTATACATCAGTTTCTGTTTTGGGAAAAATCATACATGCAATATAGTATGACCTTACACCTCTAGAAAACTGAAGGTACATTCTTGCAATTTTATTCTTAATTGGGAATAATATGGTGGAAAACATGACTTTGGATGTAAAATGTTTTGTTAATGTTAGAACTTTATGGCTTTTCACAAGTTTTAATTATGATTAAAATTTCTGATAGTCTTGTGCATTGGAATACATCTAAAATAAATGCAAACTTGAATTTTAAATTATTCTAACCTCTCCTTATTCAGGTTATTAACCAACCCTCAGTTTTTGAACCCCATGCTTTGTAACTCTCTCAACAATAGCTGGTGCCTCCAATTCCTAAGCATTTAGTTTTCCAGAGTACTTGCCTGCCTCTTGTATGTGTTTTCCTGTACAGATCTTTTAAGTTATAGCTTTCTTTCTCTTTCTAATTCAGTTCCTCTTTCACTTTGTTTTCAAAAAAATGTGTTGATATTTCTTAAATCCTTTCTCCTTTTCTCTTTGTGCTTCTGTATATAAATTTTTAAATCTTTTTTTCTCACTTTAGTTTGTTTTCCAGAAGGCAAGGAAGTAATTATTCATTTAGTCAGTCCATCATTTTTAACCTCAGGCAAACATGCTGTTCCAAAACAGGTATTGACTGAACGTCTGGACATTATTCTTCTAGAAAAAGCAGAGACTGAGCAACAGTGTCTTTCTCTGAAGAAGGAAAATATTAAGATGAAGCAAGAAATTGAGGTAAGGCAACATTTTAATGTTTTATTTTCACGTTTTTTTTTTAAGTAAAAAAATACACTTATTTTGTACAGATGATTAGCAGTGATTAGCAATGTGAAATTTCATGACAATTATTGGCCCATTTTCATTTGTGATTACAAAGTGGTGATTACTGAAGAGGAAGGTAAGAAACACAATAAAAGTAATCAATGTCCAGGAATTCTTTGCCACACTTGAGTTTCTGCCCCTCTGTCTTGGTTTGGTGTTTTTTGCAGGGTGGTTTAGAGTCTTTTCTTGCATATCTATAGTTTTCATTTTAGCTTTTAGAGTTTATAATTTTCTTTAGAAGATATGTATATGTGCTTTTAAAAAAGTTTTATTGCTTTCTGCTTACATTGCTGTATGTTTTTGTTTTAATGTGTAATAATTTTATTATTTCTATTATGGCTATGTGCTTTTTAAGATACTGAAATCTCACTTCAGTCTGTGTATTTCACACCACACCCAATCACCAGAATTCTAGTGCCTTCCCTCCAACCCGTGCCCCTACCCCTACCCTCCTGGTAGCCACTGACTTTCATCTTGTGAATTGGGGGGCGGGGGGGCGATGTCTCTTCATTTGTTTTATTTCTTTGTATTCCACATATGAGTGGAAACTATCTCGTATTTCTCTCTTTTGTTCTGGCTCATTTCACTTAGCCTGATGTCATCCAGTTCTATCCAGGTTGTTGCAGGGGCATGATCTTAGTGTTTTTAAGAAGTGTATAGAATTCCATTGAATATATATGTACCACAGCTTTTTTAGCCCATCATCTTCTGTTGAGCATTTAGGTTGTTTCCATGTCTTGGTTATTGTGAATTGTACTGCTGTGAACATAGGGGTGTAGATTTTTAATGATTAGTGTTTTTATATTCACTGGATATATACCTAGAAGTGGGATTGCTGGATCAAATGGTAGATCTATCTTTATTTATTTTGAAATTTTTAAAAATTTTTTGAGGACTCACCATGCTATTTTTCAAAAAGGCTACGCTAATTTACTTTCCCATAAGCAGTTTAAGAGGTGGTTCCACACCCTCCACACCCTCTCCAACACTTGTTCTTTCTAGTTTTTTTGATACTCCGTTCTCACTAGTGTGATGTGATATCACCAGATGTGGTTTTTATTTGCATTTCTTTGATGGTGAGTAGAGTCTTTTTTCATATGTCTGTAGGCCATCTGCTTGCCTTCTCTAGATAGGTGTTTATTCATTTCTTCTGCCTATTTTTTTATTGGGTCATTTGTTTTTGTGTTGTTGAGGTGTGTGAGCTCTTTATTTTGGAGATTAAGCTCTTGTCTGATGTATATTGTGTGAATATTTTATCCTACTCCATGGGTTGCCTGTTTGTTTGTCATGGTGATTTCTTTTGCTATACAAGAGCATTTTAATTTGATGTAGTCCCCTTTGTTTTACTTTAATTTCTTTTTCCCCATAGGTGTTACTTCCTCAAAGACATCTTTGATATTGATGTTATGGCGGTGTTTTCTTATATTTTCCTCTATGTTTTTTATGGTTTCAGGTCTTATGTCCAAGTCCTTGGTTCATCTTGAGTTAATTTTTGTGTATGGTGCTGAGTAGCCTAGTTTTCCTTTTGTCTCAGGTATCTGTATAATTTTTCCAGCATTATTTGTTGAATAGACTCCTTTCTCCATTGTATTCTCTTGATTCTTTTGCTCTCGATTTTATTCCTCTGATCCATGTGTCTTTTTTTGCAACAATACCATACTGGTTTTTGTTTTGTTTTGTTTTAGAGGCAGATGAAGCATGTATTTATATTATTAGCTGTTCATCTTGGTTGTACCTCCTGGCCCCAGGTCGAGAACCTGGTTCCTTGGGATATATGTGGACTACAACTGGTGGACTTAACCACTAAGGCACCAAGGTGTGCCCACCAAACTGTTTTGATGACAAATCACTTTGTAGTATAATTTGAAATCAGTACTTGTGATTCCTTCGCTGTTCTTTTTTCTAAGGAGAGCTTTGACTCTTCAAGGTCTTTACTGGTTCCATGCAAGCTTCACTATAGTTTGTTCAAATTTCTTGAAAATGGTCCCTTGGAATTTTGATGGGAATTGAATCAAGTCTGTGTATTGCTTTCGGTAGGATGGCCGTTTAACTATGTTAATTCTTCCAATCCATGAACATGGCTTGTTCTACTATCTTTGTTTCATCTTTTGTTTCTTCCGTAAAAGTCATGGTTTTCTTTAGAGGTCTTTTACCTTCTTTGTTTATTCCCAGGTATTTTATCTTTTTTGGTACTATTGTGAATAGGAATTTGTTCTTAATGTATTTTTCCTCTAGGTCATTGATTGCATGTACAAATGCCTCTGATTTTTATGTATTGTACCACTTTTTTGTATTCATTTATTGATTCTAGCAGTTTTTTGTGGCTCCCTTAGAATTTTCAAGGTATAATGTCATGTTATCTTCAAAAAGCAATAGTTTTATTTCTTCTTTACCTATATGGATTTATTTAATGTCCTTTTCTTGCCTTATTACTCTGGTCAGAACTTCAGAAGTATACTGAGTAGTAGTGATGAGAATGGGTGTTTTTCTCTTGCCCAGATCTTAGAGGAAAAGCTTTCATTTTTCACCATCAAAGTATATTGGCTGTGGTTTTGTCATATTTGCTTTTATTATGTGAAGTGTGTGCCTTCCATTTTGGTGAAGGTTTTTATCATGAATAAATATTGAATCTTGTCAGATGCTTTTTCTGCATCTGTTGATAAGATCATATTGTTTTATACTTTCTCTTCGTTGGTTAATTTACATATCTTGAGCCATCCTTGCTTCCATAGAATAAATCCCAATTGATCACAATATATAATGTTTTTATTTGGTGCACCCTGATGGAGTAGCGGTTAGGTCAATGACCTGTGAAGTAGAACAAGTCCCATACCCCTGGGTTCAAGTTCTGGGTTGGTGGTGTGGGGAGCAACCAATGTGAACAACTAAATAAAAATAAAATGTTTCTTCTTTCTCTTCCTGCCTGCCTTACCTACTTGCCTCATTCTTCCTGTGCATTCCTTAAGAAAACAAAACATTTTAATGTGCTATTGAATTCAGTTTTCCATGACTTTGTTGTGTGTCTGCATTCGTCTATGATAATGATTTGTAATTTTCTTTTTTAGTGCTGTCTTTGTGTAATTTTGGAACCAGGGTAATGTTATCTTCATAAAATGTATTTGCAAGTTTTCCCTCTTCAGTTTTGTAGAGGAATGTGAGGAGAATGGGAACTAGATTGTCTTTGAATGTTTGGTGAAATTCTCTTGTGAATCCATTTGGTTACTTATGTCTCCCTGATTCAGTTTTGGGAGGTTGTTGGATTCTAGAAATCTGTCCATTTCTTCATGATTGATGAATTTGTTGACATAGGTGCTCATAGTAGTCTTTAGTTATCCTTTTTATTTCCGTGATGTCTTTTGCAATTTTCCCTCTTTCGTTTCTGATTCTTTTTTTTTTTTTTTAGGAAAATGCAGTCAGGAATGAAGGCAAAGTAGGCAGGCAGGCAGGAAAATAGAGGAGGAAGAAACATCTTTTATTTTATTTTTATTTAGTTGTTCAAACTGATTGCTTCCCCAAAAGGGCCTGGGACTCAAACTCGGGTATGTGGCTTACTCCTTTGGAGGCAGTTGACCTAACTGCTACTCCACCAGGGTACAACTTTGATTCCTGTTATTAACAGTTCTCTCATTTATTTCTTGATGAGTCTGGCCAAGAGTGTATCAATTTTTTGAATTTTTTCTAAGAACCAGTTCTTGATTTCACTAATCTTTTGAATGGTCTTTTTGTTTTCAACTTCATATATTTCTGATTTATTTTTATCACTTTCTTCCTACTATTGATATTTGTTTTCAATTGTTCTTCTAGTTCCTTCAAGTATATGTTTAAATATTTTATTTGGAGTGTCTTAGTCTTGATATGTACTTGTATGGCTATAAACTTTGTTCTTTAAACAGTTTTTGCCACAGCCCATGTGTTTTTGTAGCTCATCTCTTCATTTTTATTTCAAATCATTTTTAATTTCATCAGTGATCCAGGAGTTATTCAGACGTATGTTTCCACATCTTTGTGGTTCTTCCAGTTTTGTTCTGGTTCATTTCTACACTCTTAAAGTTGCATGGCAAAGTTGCTGTCTGTAATTTCAGTCTTAGTCAGTTTACTGAGACTTATTTTGTGTCCAAGGATATGGTCTCGCCTTCAGAATGTTCCATGCACACTTGAAGAGAATGTATAATTTTTCTTTCTTTTTGGGAGGTAGGTAGAATGTGTAGTATATTTCTGTTAAGTCCATATGATCTACTGCTTCATTTAGAACCTTTTTTATTTTTCTGCCTAGATGATCTATAAATTGTTATAAGTAGAGTATTGAAGTCCCCTTCTCCTATGTGTTACCATCTCCTTTTAGTTCTGTCAGTATTTGCTTCATATATTTCAGTGGTCCAGCGTTAGGTACATATATATTAAAGACAGTTACTTCTTGATGGGGTACCCCCTTGATCATATTATAGTGACCATCCGTGCCTCATGTTGCCCTTTTTAGGTGGAAGTTTATTTTTTCTGATACTACAGTTTCTGGAAATTAGTTTCCTTTTATTTCCTTTGACTTTGACATATTTCTCTGTAGCCCTTCACTTTCTACCTATGTTTGTCATTGAATCTTTGAGTTTCTTGTAGGTGTAGTATCTTTGGGTCCTTTTTTTTGATCCATCTAATCACTTGGTCTTTTAATTGATGAGTTTATTAATTCATTCACATTTAGAGTGATAACTGATATGTTCAGATTTATTTCTGTTAATTGAGCCTAATTTTTCTGTCTCTGTTGCTTCTTTTCCCACTTGTGTTTGTTTCCTTTCTCCTCTGGATGGTCTTTGGTATCAATTCTCTTAATTTTGTATTCTTCCCAGCTATGTAATTCTTTAGTATTAGGTTTTGTGGCTTCTTTGTGAATTGTCTCTAACTTTACCACTTTATGATAGTCTTTTATGAGCTGTTACTTTATCATACTTATAATTTCTGTATGGTTTCTGTGTTTTTCTTTTTCCCTTTAGTGTTTTTTCATTCTCTTCTGTTGGTCCTGTCTTTGTTTCTGATTTTGTTTCACTATTTATCATGGTTTTTAGCATTTGGTGACTGTGTTTGTTTTCCCTGTTGTAGAACTCCTTTTAACTTTTTTTGAAAGGCAGGCTTGGTGATAGAAAAATCCATTAACTTTTGCTTATCATTAAAAACTTTTATTTCTCCATCATATCTGAATAATAATTCTGCAGGGTAGAGTTTTCTGGGCTGATAGTTTTTGTCTTAATAATTTGAATATGTTTTTCCACTCTCCTGGCCTTAGGGTCTCTGCTGAGAAGTCTTGATGATAGCCTGACAATTAACCTTTGTAGGCTATGTTTCTCTTTTCTCTAACAACCTTGAATAATTATTCTTTATTGTTGGCTTTTGCTCGATTTACTATGCTGTGTCTTGGATTAAGTCTTTTTACATTTAGAAATTTGGGTGTTCTATTTCCTGCTTGGACCCCATAGTTACTGTTTTGTGACAAATGTGTTGTTATTTGCTTTTTTGTGTGTATGTTTGCACTGGTAGTTTCCCCCGGGGTCCAAGACTCAAAACCAGGGGTATATGGTTTGTGTCCTTTAGAGGTGATTGACCTAACTGCTGCTCCACCATGGAGCACCTATTTGCTATTACTTCTTTAAAGAAGTTTTCTGCCCCTTTCTCTTCTCAGAATAGCTATTATCTTTGTTTTGGGGTTTTTTTCCCACATGTTATCTGATATTTCTAGTACGGTTTTCTCATTTTTCCTTAATCTTGTTTCTCCTCTTCCATGAGGGTTGCGTCTACATTCTTGTCTTTAGTTTCTGAGATTTGTTCAGCTCTGAGATTGATTCTGTTTATGGAGTATTCTATATTAATCTTCAATTTTGTATTTTTTATATATAGCATTTCTGTTAAGGCTTTCTCTAGCAGCAGTTTCCTCAGTGAAATAGTGTTTATGATCTTTCGCTTCTTTTCTGAGGTCTTCCATTTGCTTTTCTGTATTTGATTTTTGCCTCCTGCATCTCATTCACTTTTTTTTTTAAGAAAAGGAAGCATTTTTTATTAATTTAGTTTTTAGTTGTTCCTCTTGGCTGTTTTCCCCAGCCCCGGGACACAAACCCTGGTCCTTAGGATGTATGTAGACTACGCTTGGCCAGAGGGAATAAAACAAAGCACCACTCCACCAGAGCACACCACAAATCACCCTTTTAAACTATGATTTTCAATTCTTTTATCTGTTAAGCTGTCTGAATCAATTTCAATGGATTTCTTCTCTGGGGACCTCCTGGCATTTTCCTCTCTTGGGATCATTCTCGTGTTATTTTGGGAGGATTTTGATTTTGGCATGACTTTTTTTTTAGCTTTATATTGAGCACTATGTCTGTCTCTCTGTTATACTTTTTATCTCTTCCTACATGGTAACTGCTGTGCTGGGTGCCTGGCTACTGGACCCCACAGGCATCAGTATTGGGGAGATAGGGCCAAATCCTCACTCCCACATGCTGCCACTGGTTCTGGCAGTTTTTTTTTATATTAACTTGTATAGTGCAGTAGTGAATTTTAGATCTAAGACCTTAGAAACCATAAGATTCTTAACATTATGCAAACAAGGCTACAGGTTGATAATTTAAAAAGAAATCATACAGTTGCACATAAAGCTACTTTTACTATATAATCTTTTAGCTTTAATGTCATTTTTAGATTGAAGTGAGAAATTGCTCATTTTACAAGTCCTTACTTTAGAAAGATGATTCTCAGGCATCCTCTGAATACAGTATTTTCAAGTCTGCAATATTCAATTTCCTCTTGAATATGGGCATATTTTCTCCAAAAGACTCTTCAACTCTTCAGGAAATATTCCTTAAAGTCTTGTGGCTCAATACAACTTAGATAATTTACCATCTTTTAAAAAAAATTAAATTCACAGACCTTCTAGCCTTTAGTTATTACTTTGAATAAGCAGTAATCATATTGCTGATACATATTGTCATACTTGGGTAGTCAAAACCCAAGCAGAATTCTTGAATCTATCATATTTCTCTATATACATTTCTACTCATTTTCTTTTCTGTCTAGTGAGTTTGTGGCTAATGTTTTTCCTGGTTGCGGGAATTTCTTTAGTTTTAAGTAATTTATTGTGCTTATTTTTGTAATAGGAATATGTGACTAAAATAGAAGATTTGCAGAAGGATTTTGAACAATCACAAAGGAACTATGCAAAAGAAATGGAAAATTTGAAAAATGAGTTAATGTTAGTACATTCCAAACATAGTGAAGATAAAGCTAGCATGCAAAAGGAACTAGAAGAAGCTACAAAAAAGCAACTGGAGCTTTCAGAACAACTTAAATTTCAGAGTGACTCTGAAGAAAATGTTAAAAAACTGCAAGAAGAGATTCAGAAAATCAGGCCAGCCTTTGAAGAGCAAATTTTATATCTGCAGAAGCAGTTAGAAACTGCCATAAATGAAAAGGAGCAAGGAATTACTCATCTCCAAGAAGTCATTGAGGCTAATTCTCAACATTATCAAAAAGATATTAATAGTTTGCAAGAAGAACTTTTTCAGTTGAAAGCTACACACCAAGAAAAAGTAAAAGAATTGATGTGCCAAATAGAAGCATCTGCTAAAGAACATGAAGCACAAGTAAATAATTCAAATCAGCTAAAGGAGAACTTTATCCAACAGTGTGAAGCAGATGAGAAGAGTATTCAGAAGAAACATGAATATGAAAACTTAGGAGAAGCCTCCAATGCAAACCAAGAAAATCAGATGTGTTCTTTGCTCTTACAAGAAGATACCTTTGTAGAACAAATAGTAGATGTAAAAGTCAAACACTTAGAAGATACCTTAAAGGAACTGGAGTCCCAACATAGTATCTTAAAAGATGAGGTAACCTATATGAATAATCTTAAATTAAAACTTGAAGTTGATGCCCAACATATAAAGGATGAATTTTTTCATGAACGCGAAGACTTAGAGTTTAAAATTAATGAGTTATTACTAGCTAAAGAAGAACAGGGCTGTGTGATTGAAAAATTAAAATCTGAATTAGAAGATTCAAATAAACAATACTGCTATACTGTAGAACAACATAGCAAAGAAGTACAGAGTCTTAAGGAACAACATCAAAAAGAAATATCAGAACTAAATGAAACATTTTTGTCAGGTTTAGAAAAAGAAAAATTAACATTAATGTTTGAAATACAGTGTCTTAAGGACCAGTGTGAAAAGTTACAACAAGAAAAGCAAGAAGCAATTTTAAATTATGACAGTTTGCGAGAGATTATGGAAATTTTACAGACAGAACTGGGGGAATCTGCTGGAAAAATAAGCCAAGAGTTTGAATCAATGAAGCAGCAGCAAGCATCTGATGTTAATGAACTTCAGCAGAAGCTCAGAACTGCTTTCCATGAAAAAGATGCTCTTCTTGAAACTGTGAATCGTCTCCAGAGAGAAAATGAAAAATTGTTATTGCAACAAGAATCTGTACCAGAATTTGAAAATACTATTAAGAACTTGCAGGAAAAGAATGAAGTGTACTTACTTAGTCTCAGTCAGAAAGATAATATGTTACAAGAATTTGAAACAAAGATAAATTCTCTTACTGAGGAAAAAGATGATTTCTTAAATCAAATTAGAAGTTCTTCTGAAGAGATGGATAATCTCCATAAAAAGTGTGAAAGGGAAGAAAGATTGATTATAGAACTTAAGGAGAAAATTGAACATGCTACCCAATACAGTACTGAACTAGAACAAAAAGTAAATGAATTAACTAGCAGTTTAGAGGAAACTTTAAATGAAAAAAATCAAAATAACCAAAAACTAGAAAAGCTTATGGTTCAGTTGAAAACTCTATCAGAAAATCAAGAAACCTTGTCTTCTGAAGTGAATTCCCTTTATGAGGAAAATAATAGACTAAGTTCAGAGAAGAACCAAATGAGTAGGGATTTGGAAGCTTTCCTTTCTCAAAAAGGAGATGTTATGCTTAAAGAGCAAATTTCTGAATTAGAAAAAAAACTTGGATTAATAGTTGAAGAACGAGATAATTTAAGTAAACTATTGGAAAAGGAGCAAGTTCAGAAGGTACTTGTCAAAACTCAACTGTACAGTTTTCTTAAACAAATGGAGTCAAAAGTTTCAGAAGAAAGTGAAGAGCAAGATGTTGTAAATATCCTACAAGCTGTAAGTAAATCCTTAGCTAAAATAAATGAAGAAAAACACAGTTTAATTTCTCAGTATGATAGAAGGGTAGCAGAGTTAGAGAAAGAGATTAAGTGCCTTCAAGAAGAGAATGTAGTTCAATGTGAAGAACTTAGGTCTTCACTGAAAGATTATGAGCAAGAAAAATTTCTCTTAAGAAAAGAGATAGATGAAAACCTGTCAGAAAAAGAGACCCTGCAATCTAAACTTTCAGAAATGAAAAATGCTAATGAAAAAATAAGAGTTGAAAATCAGAATCTTTTAATTCAAGTTGAAGAAATATCTCAAAAATTATATAGCAAAAGTGAAGTAAATAGTGACAAAGAAAAGTCTTGTATAAAGGAATTTGAAAACCTACGACCATTACTGGAACAAAGAGAATCTGAATTGCAAGATGTCAGAGAAGAGCTGATATTATTAAAGGTACTATTAATTTGAATTTTATTGATTTAGGTAAACTTAGTTTTCGTCAGAGACTAATATGTAAACATTGTTACATTTTAAAAGCAGAAGTCTTTAAGATTTAAATTCAAATGGCAAATTTCCGAAAAGTGCATTTAAACATTTTCATATGGATCTTACTGATTTACATTTATCACTTTAGTTTTAGATCATTTTAGAATCTTAGCATTAAGTGATTAGGGGGTTAAATGTGCTGGTCAAAATTGTATAGTTATCCGCTAGATTCTTTCTCTAGAAATTGTGAAAGTATATATAATTTAATATTTTCCTTATTACATTATGTATTTGACATGTGTTGGTTGTTCATCTTGGTTTTGTATATTACTGTTTTTAATAGTAAATGGCATATGCATGATAAGGTATTACTGATCTATCAAGGGAAGAAAAAGATTGTTCACCAAATTGCTTTTTTATGAATTCTCTGATAATGATTTTCTCATGGTTAACATGATGGCTGGTTCATCATGGGAGATTAAGTGATTCTGTTTTTGTTTTTCCCATAAAATGTAGAATTCTTTAGAGAAAACACCTTCTGTAGAAAATCAGCCTTCGGTAAAAGAGCTAGAAGAAAAAATAGGTAACTATCATTTTGCATATGTTGTCAAAATTATTTACAGTTTCTCCTTAATGCTAGAATAGATTGGAAAATAAAGTAAGCAATTAATGATTTGTTAAAACATATTAAGGAATTGTCTCTCAATAATGCATCTATTCTTGCCCGTGTATATCTGTTTTCCTTCCCTCTTATTTTTATTTTTTTTTAAAGAGAGGAAGGGATAGGAGGGAGAAGCATTTAGAAGGAAGAGGAGGAAGATAGATAGTTAGTTAGTTAGTTGTTCATTCTTGGTTTTTCACCTCATCCCGGTCTTGAACCCAGGTCCTTAGACTTTACACAGTTTGCATGCCAGTGCCTCAGCTTCCTGAGCTACAAAGGCATGCCTCTTTCCTTCCCTTTTAAAGCTCATTTCCTAGTTAATCCAAAGGACTAATGTGATTCCATTTATAAATAATTCCATGATTAATTTTTGATTTTTCATTAATTTAACAAATTCTGTTTTAATGTCTACCTGTCTAAGGCACTTCTAATAGAAAGGCGATTAAGACATAGACCATGTCATCAAAGAGCTCAATACTAGAGGAATTGTTATTGAAGTGGTCTTACTTGTGGGCATGGTATATGATGAACAGGAAGTCATGATTCAATTCCTGTTTTGAATTAGGAAAAAAATTATCACCTATAATAACCTGTACTTTTGTTGCTTCTTAAAGTATGTTCAAGAAAAAGCAAGGGTAGAGAAATTTGAGGTTATAAACAGAAAACCCTTATAATGTTTTGCAAAAAAGAAAGAAGTAATAGAACAATAGTGAGAGGAGACATATGGTTTACCTTTTTGTGTATGTATGATGTGTCACCTATCCTATAGTGACCTTTACTCTACTCTCTTTGACTGCTTCCACTATACTATAATTGATCTTAATTTTTCTTATTATGGGTTTATTAACTGGGGGGGGGAGTTTTTTAGAGGAGAAAATTGTGCACTGAAATTCAGGTCATAACTGAAATTAAGCAATGATAGCATCAAGAAGTAAGATCTGGAACACTGGAGAGATGGTTGAAGAGGTTCAGGGAGAAATCATGACTGAATAGGTGAAACACATTACAGGTTTACTTATAAAGCCCAGACCTGTCAACCAAAAGGAGTGTACCTACAAAGCATAATGTTTTTCTTCATCTGGTATCTCCTCCGCTTGATCCTGATTTGCAAGTTACCGTCTGAATTCTAGGGTACTTCTGTTTCCATGAACTCTTCTAATACTAAAGGCGTACTAACAACCTCTCCAATTCCTAGACAGGTTTGAAATAGCTTTTAAAAAGTAGACTATTTTGGAGGATTGAATAAAATAGAATTTTTTAACAGTTTGATTCACTTAGATAATGAATAATTAAATTTCACCTAAAAAAAGATGGTGTTTTAATTTCAAATTACAGACTTTTGAGTTCCAGGTTAAAGATAAATTTCTAGAGTAAAATAAGTAAATAATTTGAATATTTTCCCCTTTTTTCCTTTTAAACATTATAATTATTCATTTTATTTTGTAGGATATCTGGAAAAAGAATCCAGAGAGAAAGACGAGAAAATAAGTAAGATAAAACTAGTTGCTGTGAAAGCGAAGAAAGAGCTAGATTCTAGCAGAAAAGAGGTAAGGTGACTTAAAATGCAAGATTCAAGAGTCTTAGATTTTAGAAAGTCAACTGTTTCTAACCATAAGAAATTTATTACATATTTAAATAGACCCAAACTCTACAGGAAGAACTTGAATCTGTTCGATCAGAAAAGGACCAGTTGTATACTTCAATGAGGGAGCTCATTCAAGGAGCAGAAAACTATAAGGTAAAATAGTTATTTGAATACTCTATAACTTCTAAGAAATTTACAGTAAAGCTTATCCATAACATAATCACCTTGTATTTTTTAGTAAATCATTTGTATATGTGTGTGTATTATTCTATCATCCTAACAACAAGGTTTTTAAGTGACTAATCTTTAAATAGCTCCTTCAAGCTCTTTTTTTTTTTTTTTTTTTTTAAGGAAGAGTGCAGGCAGGAATGAAGACAAGCAGTCAAGCAGTCAGGAAGAGAGAGGAGGAGAAATCACTATTTGTTTTTATTAGTTGTTCGCATTGTTTGTTGTCCTCACCTTGGGTCTTGAACCTCTGCCCTTGAAGTCCTCTGCCCTGGGACCTTGGGATGCATATGGGACTACTCCAGGTGTACTAGACCTCTAGGCCACCAGGGCACACCCCAGGCTATTGATTTTTTAAAAGTAAGTTTCTGTTTCAGAATTTCCTAATAAAATTAATTTTAAAATGGTGGCTATTATTACTATTATTATTTACTATTTTTCTAACCAAGTAAGTAAACTTGGAGCTTAAACAAGTCTAACAAGAAAGTAAAAACATTATTTAGAGATAATATGCATGTCTATCTAGTTAATATTATTATCTATTACAGAAAATATAGGAATTAAAAATGAAAGTACAAGGTCACTGAATGCAAAATAAATGTCATTCTGTATTTTTATGTATTTTTCAATTAATGCTTATACAATTAGATGAGTAATGAGTATTGAAGAAATGCTAGCTAACAACTAAATTCATACTCTCTTAGGACTTAAATTCCAGTGTCTATAACAAACAAGCGGATAAAAATGTAAGATACGTGATGTGTAGAAAAGTAAAGATGAGTAGGAACAAGAGAATGAGCAGTAATCAAGTGAATTTAATGGAAAGAAAATTCATAGTAGCCACAAAATAAAATTTCAGAAAAATCTTTAGTGAGAAAACTGTAGGCTCATTCCCGAGGCCAAGGCATCTAAGGTGCAGACCATGTAAAGGCCTTGCATTGGGGTTTGAGATATAGGACCAGGAGGAGGGGAAAAAAGGTAGAAAGCTGCAAAACATAAGATTACTATTATTGGAAAATTATTTCACAGTTTGGTTTACAGGTTCTAAAACAATTTCACTCAAAATTCTAGGAATTTTAGTGTGGGGTAGGGTGATAATTCTAGGTTTTAAATGGGAAGAGATTAACTAGAATAACTAATATTTTTAAGGTAAAAAGAAAAGTTATGTTTTGCTCTAGTAGAAAAAATTGTAAAGCTACGGTAATGTAAGATTCCAAAGCAAAAATAAGATGAGTTTAACAGAAAGCAGACTTTTGTATGAGATCAAACCCTTATAGAACAGACTTGTGTGTGCGCTCGCTCTCTCTCTCTCTCTCTCTCTCTCTCTCTCTCTTTTCTCTCCCTCTCTCCCCTCCCTCCCTCCCTCCCTTTTTCTTCTCTCTTTAAGAGGAAGGAAGGCAGCAGGCAGGAAGGATCAAAGAGGAGGAAGCATTTTTATTTAGTTAGTTGTCCTGTACACACACACACACACCACCATCACCTCCCTCCCCTTCCAGGCTGCAAATCTGGTCTTTGGGCTGTATTGTGGACTACTTCCCAAGCATAGGTTTAACACCTGAGCCGCTAGGGTGCACCGCTAGGCCCTCTTTTAAGCATTTTACATATCTTATATCACATTTGATTCTCAAAACAACCCCGAGAGGTATACTATCAACATTGCCAATTTACAAGTGAGAAATCTTAGGCACAAAGAAATTAAGAAACTCAAAGTCACAGAGCAAGTAACATAGTAGAGCTGAATAGGATTGCTATGCTACCCCAATAAAATTCGAAGGCCGAGTAACCAATAGAAAGGAATTAGAAAACTATTTCAGAAAAAAATAGTTAAGATTTTTATTTCATTTCACATAGCAATATAAATTCTAGATGGATTAAAGAGGTTAGTCAAGAGTGATAAGTGATTTTTTTAAACCTAGAATATAAAACTTGATCATTTGACTTCTGGATATAAAATACTCTTCTAAACTCAAAAACAGCTTAAATTACAAAGGAAAGGATAGTTTGGACTATGTAAGAATATAAACTTAGACATGACCAGATGGCATAACGTAGAAGTCCTCTGCCGCCAGCTGGCTTAGTCCACATACATCCCAGTGACCTGGGGCCAGGAAGAACAACCCAGGTGAACAACTAAATTTAAAAAATAAATGCTCCTTCCTCCTCTCCCTGCCTGCCTGCTCGCCTTCATTCCTGACTATCTTTCCTTTAAAAAAAGATCTATAGATATAAATAGAGCTATATGTAGATATATGGATAAAGATTTAAATAAAATTAGCCTATGAAAATATGACTGGATTGGTATACCGCATATATAAATATGTCTCATAAATCCTTTCTTTAATAAATAGTTAAAGAATTGTAAAATTTTTTAGTATGCTTATTGCCTTTGATGAGCCATTGGGAGCTTGCTTCTTTCAGGACCTCTGTAATTGAATTTATTAATTTCATTCAGAGATAGACCAGATAGACTAGTTTATTTTTTAAAGGATATGTGTCAAAAGACTTGAAAAAGGCATGCCCAGGTAGAGTCATGGTTAGCTCATCTGCCTCCAAAGGAACTCAGTCCAGGTACATCCCAAGGACTGGGGTTCACTTCCCAGATCTGACGGGAACAACCAATGTTTCCAACTAAATATAAAGTAAAATGAAATGTTTTACTCCCTCTCTCTGCCCGCCAACTCGCCTTCATGCCTACCTGCACCTTGCCTTTTTAAAAAAAAATAGACTATCCAAGAAACTGTGTGACAGTTACAAAAAGTGTAAATATGAGTAATAAGAATGCCAAAAAGAGAAGAAAGAAAGGAGCAAATGAAATAGTTGATGCAATAATGATAAGAATTTCTCCAAATTAATGTCAGACACCAAAACACATCCAGGAACCTCAGGAAACACTAAGCATGCTAAATACCATTTGAAAAAAAGTACACCTAGGCATGTCATTTTCAAACTATATTGGAATATCAAACTAAAAATTCTAAAAGAAGCCATAGGGGAAAGTCACCTTACCTAGATATACGCAAAGAAAAAATTTCATCCGTCTTCTCAGAAACCAAAAAAGTACGTAGAAATGAAATAGTGAAAGTATTGAGAGAAGAGAATCCACCAATCTGGAATTCTCCTCCCTCCAAAATTATCTTAACAAAAGTGACAAATAATTGACGATGTGTAAATCAGAAACAAACAAAATTTGATGTGCCAAGCCAGAGCCAGGAAGAGCAACCTGAGCAGGTGCACCAAGGACTCAAGGTCCAAATCTGGACAAAGGCCACTTTTCAGGCTTTACGAAACAAAATAAGCTTTCAAATAAAACTCAAACTTTTTTAAGTTTTGCAAGCAAATTCATTTCTGTGAAGTCAGTTGCCCAGGAACCAACACAAAAACAACATTTACAAGAAAGAAGAGAAGAGAAGAAATACTAGGCAATCTAGAAACAATGAATTTCATTTCTATAATTTGGAGAATGACTTTTGATTGGCTGGTATATAGCAAAAATGTCAGTCTCAACATTTTGTACCTGAGTGGGCAGTAACAAGGAATATCAAGGAAAAAAAATGTAGTTGTCTTTAGATTCTTTAGAAAATATTGAACATTTTACCTGAGTATGAGACTGTAATATCAGTCTTGTAATATCTTTCCTTATTCTTTAATTAGGACCTCTACCTTATATTAGGCCAGGCCTAAAACATTTCCCTAATCAGAATTCTTTAGGTGGAATTAATAGGTGACTTAACTTTTTATCCTATCCTGCCTCCTTAAATTTTCTTTGTTCCAAAACTTTTTTATTGTTGATGACTAGAATTTTTAAGTTGGAGATATAATGTATACATTTAAAATATTACCTTCTAATAGATTCCTTTCCTACGCACATACTAAAAGGCATCTGAATTATGCAAATTGTATTATGCCAATTATATATTCTATCAGATATTGTTGAACTTAGGTTGAACCTGAATGGATTAACCGGTTTTTTTTGTTGGTTTTTTTACATCTTTTGTTTGTCTCTCCTCCCCTTCACACTCCCCCACTTCTTTTTGAACCAGGTCCACAGAAGTGTTGATAACTCATAAATCTTAATATCAAGTTGGTTTAATGATATAGTATGAATGGTTGAATGTATAACAATATTCTAAATTAAATTCGTTTTTCTTTTAAAAAGAATCTTTTAATAGAATATGATAAGCAGTCAGAGCAGTTGGATGTAGAAAAAGAACGTGTTACTAATTTTGAGTGTCATATAGAAGACCTTACAAGACAATTAAAGAATTCAACTTTTCAGGTAACTTTGAGTAAATGCTGACATGAAACTCATAAGTATTTTGACATTTTTAACAACCATCTTGTATTTCTTATTTCTCTAATCTCAGTTCCCCTGGGGTTTATTTATATTTTTGTTTCATTTTGTCTTCCTCTGCCTGTGCTTATGGTTGCTTGTAATATTTGCCAAATTAATAGCAATGATAGTGTTTTAAACTTATTCTTGATTTTATATTATCATTCTGATATTAACTGATTTTTAAATCTTCATTTTTCATATTACTCCAGTATTTTCATTAATGAACTTACCATTTTACTTTTCTGTTCCTTTATTTTCTGTGTTTTTGTAGTAATTAATCATTTATAATTATAGTGTGAAAAATTAAATTCTGATAATGAAGATCTTCTGGCTCGTATTGAGACACTGCAGTCTAATGCCAAGTTATTAGAGGTACAGATTTTAGAAGTCCAGAGAGCCAAAGCAATGGCAGACAAAGAATTGGATGCCGAAAGACTTCAGAAAGAGCAAAAAATAAAGGTAAAAACAGTCCTGTGGGTTCAGTTCATGCTGTGTAGTGATATGGTGATCCAAAATATTATGTAGATGAAGAAAAGACTTATGAGTGATACTGACTCCTATAATCCATATACAGCAGAACTTATAAATTCCTTCATATATGTCAGCTATGAATTTGAGGATCTAATTGTGATTTGGGGGGTATATATTTTCTAAATGTTGAAAGTTTTACAAACTTTGTGTTTTAGTATGTCAATTTATTTTATAGCCCCTTACAAATAACCTTTTTTAATGTTGGTTGACTTGTTGTATTTGGGTTTTTATTTTTATTTTTAGGAGCATGCCAGTTCTGTAAGTGAACTTGAAGAACTTCAGCTACAACTTCAAAAGGAAAAGAAACAGCTTCACAAAACCATGCAAGAATTAGAGCTGGCTAGAAAGGTAAGATGAAACATCAGACTCAAACTGATGTCAATATTCACATTGTTAGGCTTTCTATAAAAATTGGGGAAAAAAATAGTTTAAAGCAGAATTATTTGCAATGCCAAAATAATCATTTATAAATGCTTGCTTCAAAATTGAAAATTTTGCTTATTTCTCTTAAGTATCTATCTCTCCAGAAGGATCAAGGCTCACAAATTATGGATATTGGTTTTATATTTCATTTTTTGTGCATGGTTGTTATAAACGTGAAGATTTAATGTGAAAAACTGAAATTTGCATTATAGATTTTAAGCTAATTTTTCCTGCTTTTTCAAAGATTAGACTAAAAAATCGTACCATAAGACCTGCTTTTAAAGTATTAATATTTTCTTAAAGAAGAGCCCCACAAGATTAGAACTACCAAGTGATTAATGATAATTATAATGAAATACCGTGAAACTGAGAAAGTTTAATTAAACTCTTGGAAAATACTTTGTTTTATGAAATTACAAACTAGAAAGTATCCAACTTTTAGTTTCTTCATAACCTTTCTGTGTACTGAAAAGCAAAATAGAATCAATTTATTCTTATGGCATCATTTTAGCAGTTTTACAAATAAAATTAGTATTATGTGGATCTTTTTATTTATGATATGCAGGATGCCCAACAAACCACATTGATGAATATGGAAATAGCTGATTATGAGCGTTTGATGAAAGAACTAAATCAAAAGTTAGCTAATCAAAACAGCAAGATAGATGACCTGGAGCAAGAAATAAAAATTCAAAAGCAAAAACATGAAACTTTGCAAGAAGAAATTAGTAAGTAAAACACAATTCAGTTAATTTCAGAATTTAGGGGAGCAGCATTAGTTGTTCATTTCATCAGTCTTCGATTTCCGCTGTCACACCAGTCAGAATTATTCAAGACCAGAAGGGCTATAAAATAATTTTTTGTCCAGATGTTTACAGTCCAAACTGATGCTTAATTCCTTAATTCACTGAAACGTTTCTTAATGTTTCAATATTTGATGAAATAGTGCTGTGAGAGTAATACAAAGGTAAAAAAAATGATCTTGATGGTCCATAGTTTGCTGATTATCTTCTTTTTAAAATGATTATATTCTATTTTTTCTATAATAATTTTTTAATGTAAGCATTAAAGCTATAAATAACCCCTTAAGCACTCCTTTTATTTCAAATTGGTATATTGTATTTTTATTTTATTTTAGCTCAAAATAGTTTTAATTTCCTTTGGATTTCTTCTCTGACCCCCTAGGTTATTTAAAGTTTGTTGTTTAATTCTAAATATTTAAAGGAATTTTTAGATTCCTTTAAGTACTGATTTAACTTAATTCCTTTTTATTTAGAAGACATACTCTTTGATTTCAGTGCTTTTAAATTTACTGATTTTTGTTTTAATAACTTTAAGGCGCCTTATGTAATTGAAAACAATGTGTTGGACTATATTAGTTGTTGGATAGAGTAGTCTAATATTAATTGGATCAAGTCAGTTGACATAATTGTTTATCTCTTCTATATCCTTAGTGATTTTCTGAGTGCTGCTCTACAAATTACTAAGAGCAATACATTGAATTCCACTTATTCTTATTTGACACTTGTTTCTTCTTTTACTTTGTGAGCATAAGGAGTTTTTTTTCCCTTATGTTTTAGTTTGTTCCTTAGTGAACTGTCTTCCATGGCAATCTCATTTCATAAGGCAATTAATATAACAAAAAGACAAAGGTCTGTGCCTCTGGTGTGATGCAGTTAGAAATGCACAGCACCTCTTTTAAAATATTTCTTAAAAGTATAGGCTTATCTTTTAGAGATGAAGTAAATATATACTTTTAAAGATATATGCTGAAATATTTACAGACAAATGGATTTCCTGTACAACAGACAAAAATAAAAACAATGAGGGTACAAGTACATCAGGACCAGAGAATAGATATTTTAGGTTTGTGGGCCATATCATTTGTTTTAAGAGTCAGGCAGGCAGGAAAAAAGAAGAGGAGAAAAAAAAAACATTTGCTTAGTTGTTCATTTTGGTTGTGCCCATCCTGCAATCTCCCATCCCTCAAGAATCTGGGTCCTTGGCCTCTGAACTGCACTGTAGCTGCAGACTAGCACCTGAGCCAGTAGGGCAGCTTGTGAGCCATATAGTTTGTGTCACTGATAATCTAGTCTATTGTTGCACTGTAGCATCCATAAAAAAACAGCTTGACTGTGTACTAATAAAATTATAAAAACAGGCAGTAGCCAGATTTGGCCTGTGGCCTGACTCCTGGTTCAAGGGAAATGTGATTGACCATGTATATGTTGATCATTATTAAAGTTGATAAAATAAACATAGGATTTATTGTACTAGTGTCACCATTATTGTGTATGTTTGAAGTATAATAAAAAGCTAAAACACTCTTTTTAAAAAAGGTCAGTACAAAGGAAAGCCTTGTCTGTTGTTTAAATTCAGACATAGAAATTGTTTCATTTCTCCTGAAATTATTTCTTATACTAGCATCACTACAGTCTTCAGTACAACAATATGAAGAAAAAAACACCAAAATCAAGCAGTTGCTTGTGAAAACCAAGAAAGAACTGGCAGATTCAAAGCAAACAGTATGTTCATTTCTCAGTTCCTACTTTAATACTTACTCATAGTCTACTTATAAGTTCCTTTTGAAATTTAACCAAGATTATTATTCTGTAGGAAACTGATCACTTAATGCTTCAAGCATCTTTAAAGGGTGAATTGGAGGCAAGCCAGCAGCAGGTAGAAGTCTATAAGGTAAGATTCTTTTACTCCCCCACCTCATCCCCCGCCTACACCCCACCCCACAGTTCTAGGTCTTCATCCAAGTTTTGGGCTTTACGTAGTCTGTACCTTAGCCACCTCAGTCAGTTACTTCAACCACAAGGGTGCACCTCTTTTGACTTTTTAAGATTAGAATTTTTTTTCCATATAGAAGTAAGGTTCCAATTAGGCAATTTTCTAAATATTCATGTAGATAGATGATACATATGTATATGTATATATATATATATATATATATATATATATATGTATGTATACACATACAAGTGTATATTTCTTTCCCACCTCCTGTTATCCTTCCTCATCACTTTGAGGAATAGAATCAGTAAACCAAGTATGTCATAAAGCTGGGATGTGCCATTTTACTCAAGATTGTTTCTTTTCATATATTAGAAAATCCATAATACATTAAGAATAATGGACCATAAAATAAACATGGCCCCAGAAACCTGCGTGCATCTGAACTTTTCAAAATGCTAATATGGTCATAGGAGTCAACTTATAAAATGGTTTTGTAGGTGCACCCTGGTGGGGCAGCAGTTAGGTCAGTCGCCTCTGAAGGATGCAAGCATACACCCCTGGGTTTGAGTCCTGGGGGTGCGGTAGACAACCAGCATGAACAACTAAATGAAAAATAAAGTGCTTCCTTCCTTCTCTCTCCCTCCCTGCTTGACTACACACCTTCATTCCTTTTTTTTCTTTAAAAAAAAATTCAAATAAATGATTTTGTCTGTTGTATTTATATATGTGTATATATATATTTGTGTTATTTATATCAATTATATTTTATATGATATTGAAACTCTAACACGTAATCTGAAATTTCCTCATTTTTTAATTGATTTTGAATTAAAAGAGAAGTAAGTCTACTGAGAAAGTGTTCTTATTTGTATTGTCTGCTCTTCAGTAAAATAGATTTTTTTATTTTATTTATTTATTTATTTTTTTTTTTAGGAAAGCTACAGGCAGGAATGAAAGCGAGTAGGTGGGCAGGCTGGACAAGAGAAGAGAAGGAAGCATTTTATTTTATTTCTTATTTAGTTGTTCACATTGGCTGTTCCCTCCAGAACCAGGATGTGAACCAAGGGTCCCTGGAATGTTATTGATTACACTCCTTCAGTTAGGCTGACCTAACCACTACACCAAGGTGTACCAGACTTCTATTTTTTCAGTTATGTCCCTTATAAAGAGTCATGTCTCAGACCTCAAGTTTATGGTTTTTAAGACAAGTATATTTAACCAAGGAAAATCTAATAGTGTAAAGCTTAATTAAAAGATTTTGCCTCCAGATTCAGCTGGCTGAAATAACATCTGAGAAACACAAAGTTCATGAGCACCTGAAGACTTCTGCAGACCAGCACCAGCGCACACTAACTGCGTACCAGCAAAAAGTGACAGCCCTTCAAGAGGAGTGCTGTGCTGCCAAGGTATATTTGTCACATAGAAGTATGTCACAGATGGTATCAAATTTAGCTGGCAGTTTCCTTGAGGACTATGGTCTCATTTTTTAATGTTTCCTGTTTTTTATTTTTAAGGAAAGGTACAGACAAGAATAAAGGTGAGTAGGCAGGCAAAAGAGGAGAAAGAAGCAATTTTCACTTGTTTTATTGATCTTGGTTGATTCCCCATCCCACACACGCACACCCTTCTACACACACTTCCTTGTGATGTATGTGGACTATACCCAGCCTGAGGCAGCAGACCCAACCACTACTCCACCAGGACACACCAGAGTTACTTAACAACACTTACTAAAGGAATACCAGATTCTGCTTTTATAAGACCCTAATCTAACTTCAATTGTGACAACATTTTTTATTAAAAGGAAAGACATGAGAACATGTTTCCATATCAACTTTTGCAATTTCTGTGAGAGAAAATTATCTTTTTAAAAATTTTTTATTAGAGAAATATTATATTTCTTTCTGAGACCTAAGTGATTATAAAATCATATGTTACAGAAAGGCCGCAGGGTCTATTTTCTAATTTTATTGTAGAAGAGAGACAGTACAGTAGTTTTGTGAGAAATGCAACTCTTTATCTATGGGATCTTTAAAAAGGGTTCATAGGAGTTTATAGATCACTTCAGTAAGGTGAAAGACCTAGAATTTAACTCTCTCTACTCCTTTTGAAAACTGAAATTTAAGTAGCTTACTTTCTTTTAATTCTTGTATTGATTAAAAAAGGAAGTATTATGAAGGCCATAAGGAGCAGAACTTTCACAACAGTTTATCAGGGAGCTAAAAAGTGTCAGCAATTTTCCTGGTTTTCAGAAACACATTTTTATTTTAATTCATTAATCTCTGAAAGAAGCAGGATAATGTTACAATAGAAAATGCACTAGAACAAATTTTCTCTTTCTTTTAAATGTTATAGGCAGAGCAAGCTGCTGTAACCTCTGAATTTGAGAACTACAAAGTTCGAGTTCATAATGTTCTAAAACAACAGAAAAGTAAATCTGTGTCTCAGGCTGAAACCGAGGGAGCTAAACAAGAAAGGTAAAGTCTGAAAAAAAAAATGAAGGAACTTTAGGGCAGGTTCTCCACTAAGCAGGTTGTAAAACCTTTGTTTTCTTTTGACTAGAATTTTACATGTAATTACCAGTAAGAATAGTTTCTTGGCTTCATCAGGTCTCTAGATAACAACAGGGAGACATCCCTACACAGGGCAGCATTACAAACTCAAATGAAACAAGAATATAGTCTTTGAGATGTAGGCTAAATAGTTTTATATTGTCGGAGTGTAGGATCTGACCATCTAGAAACACAGACATTAAGTTAAATTATGATTGCTTTTCCAGTTTTGAAAATTAGAGGAATAAAATGTTTCACTAAAATGTTTATTCACCATTATTTAGTTTAAAAATAGGTTGCTTCAAAATATTTCACTTATTTCAAAATGTTTTAAATATTAAATTGAACCTAGAATTAAATTTTTCTTAAATTTGTGACAATTTCAGATACTTGAATAATATTGTTTAATGCTTCCTTAAAAATAGTATACAGATCATTTTGGTAAATTATTCAGAAATATACTAGGAATGAGAGGTAGGTAGACCATTTACAGCATATGTGTTTTGTTTTTGTAAGTAGAGCTTTAGTTTTGAAAGTAATACCCAATCTGGTCTTACTGTTTTTAGTAGGACTAAGTTCTGTAGTGTTTATATGTTTATGCTTCTGTTCCTTTTTATTTAAGTATCATTCAAAGTAGGAACTATAGGCTGAAATAACTTAAAGCTGATTTTGAATCTCAACTCTTAATGTAAATTTCACCATTTACAAGTCATTTTTGATCTTGCTGGAGTTTTTAATTTATTTTCATGTAAGTGTTTTATATACCTTCTACTTTCTTATACATTACTCTTTCAAAAAATAAACTAATAGTGTTTTCTACCAGTTGTGGCAGAATTATGGGTTAACTTGTTTTCCTCCAGAGACTTTTCTTTCACTGTAACATGGTCTGATATACCATTCTCATAATGGTTAACTTGAAACTGTGTGATTTATTTTTTTCCTCCTACTGGCATGGACCTATTAACAAATAGGCTGTTTTGATGCCTTTTAATGATCTGTTCCATTTGAATATGAAATTTGTAAGTTTAGAGACATTTTTATTGTAAAAACCTGGAGTGCTTTATTATCTGCTTTTGTATTAATTCCTAGTCTCTGAATTCTTCTGATTTTAGATTTCCTTTAGAATAATTCATAATAATAGAGAGAATGACTTTGAAAGATTAAATGATTAAAGCAAAACTTATTTAAAAAAACCTTTCTTTCTGTTTTAGAGAACACCTGGAAATGCTCATTGACCAACTAAAAATCAAGTTACAAGATACCCAAAATAATTTACAGATCAATGTTTCTGAACTTCAAACATTACAGTCTGAACACGGTACTTTGTTAGAAAGGCACAACAAGATGTTGCAGGAAACTGTGTCCAAAGAGGCGGAGCTCCGGGAAAAGTAAGGAATGGCACCAGCAGTGTTTGTCAGGCAGCAAGTGTTTCTTTGTTGGAACTCCTAATGTCTTCTCCTTGAAGGGAATCCAACTTGAAAATAAAAAATAGATATATTTCTAGAGACCTTATAATTTTGCTTCTTCTACTAACTTACCCATTTTGATTGCTCTTGTATTTGGTTCTTCCTTTACTTTCTTAGTATATAATTGTTTGAACAAAATGCTTGCAGAAAAATTCAGATTTGAGGGGTAACAGATACACTTACATGGTTGAAACTTATTAATATGAACTTGGCAAATAAGATACCTTTTCTGAAACATGGTGTTTCATCACTAAATCTTGTTTTAAAACTTAATATGATAGCACATAGGAAAAAAAGATCTTGGAAAGCTGCATGCTAAACCATTGTGATGTTTACCCTTAGAATTAGCATTTTACATTGTGGGCAGTGGGGATAAATTGTGTTGTTGAATTTTTATGAGGGTGTACTTGTGGATCCTTTGCATAAAAAGATGAAAAAAAAAAAATATGTTGGGGTTTTTTTTTAAACTAAAGCCAAGTATATTAAACATAAGCATTACATGTGAACAACTGAAAAAGCTCCCAAATTGTAGGTCCACTGGCTAGTGTCAGGCTGCCAACATAAAAATTACACAGAAAACTGTTAAAAATAGGCAATTCCTGTTACCACCTTTGGAGATCCTGATTCAGTGGTTCTAGCGTAAGAACTGGATATATATGTTTTTAGCAGGGTACCCCAGTGATTCTGATGTGTTGTTAGATTTAGAAACAGCTATAGTAAACCCAACTATTTGTTTTAGAGTTTTGTGTTAATTGGCTTTAAAATGGTATTTTCCTTTAAGGCTTTTTTTCCCCTAAGACTTTATAAATCAAAAGAAAATGTTCTTTTTCATGTTTTCAAATGGTAAAGAGTATTAATCATATATGTGCATGAATTACCACATATGATATCCTGAAAGGGTAGATTAATTAAAAGTATGATTATTTTATGCTCTGTAGTGCTATTTTCTGATAAATTATAAAGGAAGTTGCTCATCTGAACCTTGGCAACATATTTCTCAACTGAGGTTCCTCATCTGAACTACGGAGCACAGAAAATGATTTGAACTAGATCATGGTCTGTATTTCTCTCCAGGTTGTCACACCACTAAAGAGAAGTTCATTCATACATTCAGTAGATGTCTCAGAGCAGATTCTCCTGCAGCACCCAGCTGCGGAAGGCTGAGTCAACATCTAGTTGAAAGCTCACATATGAACTAAGTTCTTCTCACCCTCAGGTTGTGTTCAGTACAGTCAGAGAATATGATGATGAAGTCTGAACACACGCAGAATGTGAGTCAACTGATGTCCCAGAATGAGGTCCTTCGCAACAGCTTTCGAGATCAGGTGCGACATCTACAAGAAGAGCACAGGAAGACAATGGAAACTTTACAACAGCAACTCTCCAAGGTGGAAACTCAGCTTTTCCAGCTCAAGAGTGAACCAACCACAAGAAGTATGTATGTACGCATGGAGACATTTGTCTGTGTTTGAATGTATTTATGTCACTTTAAGTACATTCTTCACAAATTCATAAGAAAACAAAATTTACTAGGTGACAGTGTCAGTTCTCTGATTAACGAATTTGGATTTGCTTATACTGATGTTTGAACCATTTGAACCCTTCTTGATTATAGCAACCTCTTAGACTACTCATTTTCATATATTTGTTAACTTCCATTTAATAGGGTATTTCCTTCTGTCTGACTCAGACATACCCCATCAGTTTCCTAACGTCCAATTCTAGGATTCACTTGATGTCCATTCCTTGTTGTGTTCTCCATTGTTAGTCATCAAACTATATCTTTGGTTGTTTTTTGTGTTTTTTTTTTTTTTTTTTTAATTTAGAAATACCAGCAAGCAAGATTTAGAAACACTTAAGCAGCACCAAACTTTTAGGATTGTTTGACTGGTACAGCTTCTTCCCTTGTAAATTTCTAATTAGTTCAAGTTTTAGTTCAATCATACCCAATATCTTCTGTTCTGATTCCTAGAAGAGATGAGAATGTATCAGCCAAGATGAGCCCACATTTTAATATTACCAACTTTATATTTAATACTGTTTCCCATGGAGAAAGTTACTAGACACTGGCAGCTATGGATCACTCATCAAGATTGGAAAGCACTTTCAATAAAATTTAACATAAGCCAGTAGTCAACAAGGAAAGTAACCAGCCATGGAAACGGATTGTACAAAAGACTATAATCTAGGATTATACAACAAAATACCAGAAACCTAGGAACATGCTATAACAAAGGCAACCATAGTGCTTATTATATGAAAGAAAAGAGGAGGCAACTTAATGGAATGGAAAATAAATGAAATTTGAAGTCAAAAGGTCTTAGCTAGAATTCTGGTACCTAATTCAGCAATGAGATCGTGGGCAAAGTCATTTAATTTATCTGAACTTCAGATTCATGGGTTTAATAAAATAATGTGTTTGCAAGTATCTTATAAAACCTTGTAATAGTTTGCAAGTGTTTATCATCATCAAGCATGAAAGCCTTGCTAAGGATTTAGTTAGCTATCCTGGACTCTAAGCTCCTCTTACCTGAACAGAAGATGTGAGCAACCCTGATAAGAACCAGCAGAGCTGTAAGGACAGTGGTCAACAAGACATCTGCTCAGCAAAATTGTCACCAAGTGCACTGTCAGAAACTGCTGCGATCTGAAATACCCATTCTTCAAAAATTATTGGAATTTAGTTTTCCAATTTTTCCCAATGTTTAGGAATAGTATCACCCTCTGTATTATGGAATTTGTTTTATCTAATAATTTGTATTATCTGGCTAGTGGCAATTAATTCATAACTTCTGCTGACTTCATTGAGTGGAAATTCAATAGCTAAGTTTTTTAACTTCATTTATGCACCATTTATCTTGTTATTTAAATACCCTATGCTTTCATTTGACATCCTAAGTATCATTTTTATTGTGTCTCTTTGTTATTATTGAATCCATTAATTTCAAACAGTCTCACACTTATCATTAAAAAATATGTATAGGCCCAGCTTCTTCCCACCAACCCTTGAAGAATCTTCGAGAAAGGAGAAACACAGACCTTCCCCTGCTGGACATGCACACCATAACTCGAGAAGAAGGAGAAGGGATGGAGACAACTGACACTGAGTCTGTGTCTTCCGTTGGTACTCACACACAGTCTTTAGAGCAGCTTCTTAGTTCTCCTGAAACTAAAGTTGGTATGTTTCTTGGTATAAGTTTTAAAAATTTTTTTGAGTTACTCCAGTAAAAACTTCATTCAGTATTCTACCACTGGTCAACTGGAAAACTTTGCAGCAGGATGAAGCAAAATGCTAGTTCTGCTCTAAGCTTAATCCAGATGTAGATGGTGGGTAGTTCTATAGTTGTATTAGAAAGTAGGATAAGCTATTCTCACTTCTAAGAAAGTGGTCATTCTAGTTTTTTTATGAAGAGATAGTACCAAGTTTGCCTTAGTAAGGTTTCGGACCTTTTAGTTATACCTATAATGAATATTAACATTCCTAATGCTTACAACCTCTCTGTGTCCTTTCTGAAGTTTAAGAAACTGCAGTAAGAACTCTGTATCCATGAGCATTGATTTTGATATGAGTGGCAAAGTTAATAGTAGTGATATGGGGATATCATGATAGAATGGCAGCAGAGTCCAGAATCAGACTTGGCTCTGGGATTTTTGCCAGAATTACTTGTTGACTATGAACCTGTTCCCTCATCTACAAAATTTGAATAATGACACCCCATTTCATAGAAAATTCTTATGATAGACCATGATATAAGTGATCACTAAGTGTTCATATTTCATTGAACAGCATAAGCTCTTAGGACATTATTAATAGAGGACAATGAGTGACGAAACTAATGAAATGGTCTGTAAAGCCTTAAAAATATTGGAATTGGGGTACATAGAGTTTATATTTAACTAGATTATGTGTTTCATAACAGATTGTGTCATGTGTTATATTCAACATACAACTTTTTTTTGTTTAAGGTATAGTACAGGCAGGAATGAAGGCAAGTAAGCAAGCAAGCAGGAAGAGAGGAAGAAGTCTCTTTATTTTATACAGTTTTTCATCTTGATTGCTCCCCCTAGCCCCAGGTCTTGAACCTGGGACCTACAGATGTATGTGGACTATGCCCAGGGTGTACTAACCCACTTGGCCACCAGGGCACGCCTCAGCATGTAACTTTTAATTGTGATATGTTGGACAAAAGAATGACAATAGGTAATATTGCAGGGTAAAATAGCTATACTTACGATATTTTTCTTAATTATAATCATGATCTGTAATTTCTGGTTTTGAAAGTTAATTATCGAAACATCTTGCAGAGCCTCCTTTATGGCATGCTGAATTTACCAAAGAAGAATTGGTTCAAAAGCTCAGTTCTACCACAAAAAGTGCTGATCACTTAAATGGCCTGCTTCGGGAAACAGAAGCAACCAATGCAATCCTCATGGAGCAAATTAAGGTAAGGACAGAATTCCTACCCAGTAAATACTCAGCACCAGTTTGGTTTCTTAATTCTTCACACATACACAAGTTTAAAATTCTCATGCTAGATACATCCTTAACATCTTGATTCTTCATGACATGACATCCCTGAAACTGCCAGATATTTACTGCTGATTTGTATCTATTATATAAATACTTTTAATTGTTACTTTTTAAAAGAAACCATAGTGGATTTAAAAATGAGATATATTCACAAGTAAGTTGTTCTGCATTTGTTTAAATAAAACTTACATGGATATGGGTCCTTAAATTCTAAAGATAATCTGTGGGTCCGTTCTAATTCAAATCATTCAGCTGATGTTTATGGCATTAAATTATTTATTACAGTAGTGGGTATGAATAGAGATGGCTAAGTGTCATAGAAAGGTTTTCCTATTTATTTTTTAATTATTTTTTTTAAGGAAAGGTGCAGGCAGGCAGGAAGAGAGAGGAGGAAGAAGCACTTTATTTTGTTTACATTTCAGTTGATCACATTAATTGTTTTTCCCTGGACCCAAAACTCAAACCCAGGAGTATGTGACCTGTTTTCTTTGGAGGGAATTGCCCTGACTGCTGCTCCACCATCATGCACCACGTTTTCTATTTAAATTTAACATCAAGAAACATTTAGTGGTGCACCTTGGTGGAATAATGGTTGGGTCCACTGGCTTCAGTTGACACAGTCCACATACATCCCAAGGTCCTGGATTCATCTCCCAGAGCCAAGGGAACAACCAAGATGAACAACTAAATAAAATTGCTGCTTCCTCCTCTCTCTTCCTGCCTGTCTGCTCACCTTCATTCCTGCCTATACCTTTCCTTTAAAAAAATAAAATAAAATGCTTTTTCTTCTGCTTGTCTGCCCAGCTCCAAGGGAAAACAACCAATGTGAACAACTAAATAGAAATAAAATAAAGTACTTCTTCCTCCTCTCAAAAACAAAAAAAGAAAGAAAAGAAACATGTAGGAACGGGTGTATTGTGGCGCATTTGAGATATTTCTACTTTATCCAGTAAATCACCTCTTCAAATGTGGCCATACTACTTATTGAGCCATTCACATTAGACTGACATTGTGTAGAGTTGATAGATATCATGGTATTTCATTATAATCACTGGAGAGGAGAAAATTGACATTGATAAATGGAGCAAAAATCATCTCTTTGAAAGCACACATTTCTGTACTGTTTCCTCCAAATAGATCTACCTTTTGCAGGACTACCAGCTAACTTTGTCAAATGAATGTTTTTAAGCTTAATTAAAATTCATTTTTTTTATAGTTCATTATATCTCATGAGGTCCCACCACTAAATACTATAGTCTTCATCTCTGGAAATGTGATTAAATTTTCTACATAGTCAGAACATTATCACATCTAACAAATCACTGAGTAGTCCAGTGAACTTAAGTGACTATTCATCTGTTACATTTCTACAAATTTATATTCTTACATAATATCTTAGACCTTACAGCCACTATTTTAAATGACCCTAGGTGTTAGGACAGAGTTGGTTAACTTTCCTAGACTAATCTAAAATAATGAAATACAGTAATTGTTGTTTCAACTCAGAAATCTTCCTCAAAAACCTTAGCATCTTACATCTTTTTCCTGTAATACTTTGTTCCGTTTTCCTGATAGTATTTTAGATTATCTTAAATTCCAGAATTTTCACCCTACACTGGGCTCGATACAGGCAAGAATGAAGGTGAGTGGGCAGGCAGGAAGAGAAAGGAGGAAGAAGCATTTTATTTTATGTAGTTTATTTGAATGTTTACTCACTCCCAAATCTTGAACCAGGCACCTTAGTTATATAGACTACGGCAGAGCGAATTGAACCACTAGGCCACCAGAGCACACCTTGACTTTTGTTTTGGTTAAGTGCTGACCTTCAGGTAAATATAATTTTGCTCTGACCATCTTTAATTGCCTGGGTTCTGGGAGCAGGGCAGGCCAGGGGATTATGTGGTGCAGATGTTCACTTCAGCACCTACTTTCAGATTCTGGCTCACCCGCCTCACAATGTGTCTTTATCTCAGAGCCTATGCACTGCTTGATTTGTATAGGGAGTAGTAGCACGTGGAGTGGACATCATGGCACCAAGTGCTGGAGACTTGACATCAGTCCTCAGTCTTCAGCCCTGGTTTCCATGACACCCTTTACTTCTAAGGTAGGAACTTTTGGATATTTGTGTGGAGTGCATCCTCTCCTCTGATCACTGTACTTGGTGAACTACAGGACTGAGTCACTTCTGCTTCATGTTTCTCTTGTCTTTCAGAAATTTCTTAATATATTTTATCTACTACTTTCTCCTCTTAATATCTCCTTTTTTGTCTTTTTAGGGGCATTTCAAAGGGAAGTGAAGTACAATGCCTGTGTTTAGTCTGCCATGTTTAACTAGAGGGTCCTAAAACCCACTTGTACCTCATTTCTCTCATAACAGCTTCTCAAAAGTGAAATAAGAAGATTGGAAAGAAATCAAGAAAGAGAGAAGTCTGTAGCTAACCTGGAATACTTGAAGAATGTTTTGTTACAGTTCATCTTCCTGAAACCAGGTAGTGAAAGAGAGAGGCTCCTTCCTGTTATAGATACAATGTTGCAGCTCAGCCCTGAAGAAAAGGGAAAACTTGCCGCCATTGCTCGAGGTAGGTGAAAGGAAAAAGTCTTAACACTTGTTTTTATAATTTACACTTAATGTTAACCTGTGTCACTGTGTCTTAAAATTATAACTTTTAAGTTTTATTTGGGTGAATTCTGTGAATGTGTAACCAATGAATAGATTTGAAAAACTGACTCTTTAACACTTTAGGACAAATATAACACATTTTTATCATTTCAGCATTCAGGAAGATGTAATGGTGTTTAATCTTCCAGGTGTTTGAAAGTTGGATTTGTAATCCTAGTGTTGAGTTACATGAAAGAATGTGATTTTCTGTTTTTGTATTATACTTATTAAATATATGTTGGTTTCTTTTCTCCTACTTCCCCTGTCTTCTGCCTTTACCCTCAGGTAGTCTAGAGATAACACTCATGTGACTCAGTGTTTGGTCCAAATGCAGCCATCCTTTTTTCCAGGCAAATGTAGCTTTATAGTATAATATAGAGAGCATAGATTTTCATATCAAATAGGTTTATACTGGGATTTCATAAACTCCTTAAAATGATTGGCTGTAGTTGCCTGATTTCAAAGTGCAACTTAAGGGCCATGGCTTCATTTTCCTTTAGTTTTAAAATGTTTTTGTGGTGCACCCTGGTGAAGTAGTAGTTAGATCAACCACCTCCAAAAGATCACAGGCCACATACCCCTAAATTCATTTCCCTGGTCCAGGGGAAAATAACCAATGTGAACAACTAAATAAAAATAAAATAAAGGTCCAAAAATAATACCTTGTGACTTGTTTTGAATTACTTTTATTGAAGAAACATTACATCATAACATTATATAGATTTAAAGTGTTCATTATAAACCAACATCTGTATATGACATTTTTCATAATATAGGGTTATTCTAAATTATATATTTGCTTTTATATATTTGTATTTTTTCTACCAGAGCTAAACTATTATTTCATCATAAAATTAACTAGAACTTTAAGAAGGATATATGCATTTTTTATTGTAGAAATTATTCTATGCAATGAAATAATTTCCTATGTATGTTTCCTATATTTTAGATATGTTTACATACCCTCCAGCAAATCACCAAGTGTTCTTTACCATTGTCTAGTGGGCTCCACCACCATTTGCCTCTCCCGCCTCGTTCCCTTTTGGTAACTTCAATTCTGTTGCAAATGTTTCAGGGTTGGTTATGTTTCATCTGTTCCTTTGTCTATTCACATCCCACCTTATTATAAGTGAGGCTATCTGGTATCTTTCTTCTTTTGACTTACATAGTTCCATCCATGTTGATTCAAATGACAGGATTTCACATCTTCTAAGGGTTGTGTAGTGTTTCATTGTATATATGTACATCTCCTTTATTCATTCATCTGATGTTGGGAATTTAGGTAATTTCCAGTTCTTAGCTATTGTGAATAGGGCTGCAATAAACACGGGGATACATACATCTCTGCGGATGGTGCTTTTGTATCTTTTGGGTAGATGCTCAGAATTGGAATGATGGGATCATAGGGGATTTCCGTCTTCAGTCTTTTGAGGAATCTCCAAATTGTTTTTCATAGGGGTTGTATCAGTTTGCACTCCCACTAACAGTTTAGAAGAGTTCCCTTTTCTCCACATCCTCACCAGCATTTGTTGTTTCCAGACTTTTGGATAATAGCCAGTCTTTCGGGTATAAGGTGATAGCTCATTGTTGTTTTAATTTGCATTTCCCTGATAGCCAGAGAGTAGGAACATATTTTCATGTGCCTGTTGGCCATCGGTGTAAAAAGGATATTTGTATTTTTAAATTAAAACATTGTTTTCAATAGAACAATGTGATCTCAAAATATTTAGCAAATGTCTTAGTCCTCTTTTAATAACCCAGCATGTTTAATGTAATGTAGACATTACTAATAACCAAGTGATTTCTAATCCACTGATCAAAAGATCTCAAAGAGACAGAGTCCCAATACCACAGTTGTTAGTGATCATTTTACAGAGGATATACTATACTAGAGGTTGTTTAAAATCCTGGAACTCTTAAGATATGTTTTTGTTAAGCCCTGTATAGGAAAACTCCACTTGTTAAGCTATTTTATTTTTGAAGGTCATCACTTCTTTTATCTATGTGAAATAGATTTAGAAAAAAAGGAATAGTTTAAAAAATTTAATTTAAATATTTATGGTCTGGCAGCAGAATTAGGTATAGCTTGAGAAAAAAAAGATTAAACTGGAAGATAGTTAAAAAGAAATTATTAAGGTATGTCCTGGTGGAGTGGGGGCTGGGCACAGTCTACGTACATCCCAAGGTCCTGGGTTCATGTCCCAGCACTAGCAGGACCAACCAAAATGAACAACTAAATATGATAAATAAAATGGTTAAATGCTTCTTGCTCCTCTCTTCCTGCTTCCTGTCTACCTCTGCTTGCCTTTATTCCTGCGTGCACCTTTCATTTAAAAAAAAATTGAATTCAGTATGAAGGAACAAAAACATGAAGAAAAAACAGGAGTGGATAAAAGCCATAGAGAAAATGAAGACATCTAATATATAGTTAGTTGAAGTTCTAGAAGGAGAGGATAGAAAAGAATGGGCTAAAGATAATATTTTTTAAAAATGGCTGAAAAATTTCCAGAACTGCTGAAGGATATCCATCTACATATTTGAAAATCTCAGTAACATTTCTAGTAGGATGAAGTTTTAAAATGTTTACCTCTACTCACAGAAAAGTTTAACTACCCCCAATAAAGGACAGAGAAAAATATCAAAAGCAACTAGAGAAAGAAGACACGTTGTCTCACTACCTTTAAAGGAGTAACAGAAGGCTCACAACACACGTCTCAACAGCATTAGTGGAGCACTATTGTTAGTGCTCTGCCAGAAATAACTGCAGATCTTATCAAAATATTTTTCAGTATTGTTTTCCTGACAGAACTTTAGGAATTCATCTCCATTGGAAGTTACCAACTATGTTCTTCACACAGAAGGAAAACTTTCTCTGTGGAAGGCCTGAGATGTAAGAAGGAATGTCGTACATAAGAAACTTAACACTAGTCTGCAAATATGGGTTCTGGTTCTCACGAGCCTCACCAGAACATTCCTTTACCAAGATGCTAAAGATGACATCTCACATTAATGTGTGGAGTGCCAGAGGAGAGATCTGAGAGCTTCTCTTCCTGGCATTAAAAAGAATGGGGCCAGCAGAGCAAAGAACACAAGTTCTTCTTTGAAGCAGTGTTTCTGATCTCTGCTTTTGTGTAGAATTTAAAACAATGGCTTTCTTTCAGGTTGGTGACTGTAGTGGATGGTCTAATTAATTTGGCAGCCCACTGCCAGAGTACATTTTTAAAACAAGACAGACATCAGAATACATTTTTCAAATTCTAGATGTATATGCAAATGTTGATATATCTCTGTGTCTAACCCTGGTATAATACTTTTTTTTTTCCCCCATGGGACTGGGTTACAAATATTTAAGAAACATTAGCATAGGGAATAAAGTAGGTTATCCAGTTTTGACAAGCAACATGAAAATCCTATAATAAACATCCATTAAGGACCCAACTTGCTCTCCAAGCAAATGTCATGAACAGCTCAAAGCCGCCTCTTTGCAAAAGTGGAATCTCAACTTTGCAGCTCAAGCAAGAACTATAAGTTTTTTCTCTGCATCTTTACTCCTCAACTAAGTTATTATTTGCAGAATTAAATATTGTTTATTGGTATGCAACATATACCAAGGTTTTAGACTCTTTAGAAGTAAATGAAGAAAAAAAAAAAAGGCGAACAACTGAGCAAGAGGCAAGGCAAATGTCCTAATCTTTTTGGATTAGCTCCAGACTAGCAGGAAGAGAATGCCCACCCACACACCCACTGTAAGTGCCTGATTTGATTTGTAGAGGAACAGAACCTCAGCAGAGGAGAATTAACTGCTCAGAGCAGGAACAAACACACCCTGTCTTTGCACAATTTTTCTCTGGTCCTTATTTGTCTAAGGAGAGGAACAGCTTCCAGGAATATCTGTACTAGGCAGGGCCCTGCCAGATACAAGAACACAGCTGAATTTTTATTGTGTGGTAAAACTTATGTTCAGAGTATACATTTGTTCCCGATGAATATGAAAGTCTCTGCATTTCCTTTAGGCAGATATGTACTATTACCTCATTGTTGAGAGCACAACCACCTCCTCCTCTAATGGGAGAAAGTAGTCATTGCCTAGTTGTCCATCCCATAAGAATATCACTTCTGGTAAAGCCCTGTGTTTCAGGAGGCAAAAGTGGCTAAGGTGCAGTTTATGTAAAGCACAATGACCCAGGTTTAAGACCTGGGGCTGGGGGTGAAAAATAAAGAATATCACTTCCTCCCACTTTCTAGAAGCTCTTCTTCAAATAGATTGTGGAGAACAGACTTCTAAAGAGCCTCCTACCCCCATGATTCCCTCATCCAGGCATTTTCACCTTTATGGGATTTATGGAGTGACTTAGTGGCTTGTTTCTAACCAGTGGAATAGAGCGAAGGTGATAGGGTGGCACTTTTTTGACTAGGATACAAAAGGTTATAACTTTTTTTTGCTAGCAGGCTCTCTGCCTTTTTCACTTGCTCTTTCTTTTTTTAAGGAAAGGTGCAGGCAGGAATAAAGGTGAGCAGAGAGAGGCAGACAAGAGAGAGGAGAAAAAACATTTATTTCTTTTATTTAGTTCATCTTGGTTGTCACTGCTGGCCCCGGCTCTCAAACTTGGGTCCTTGGGATGTATGGGGACTATGTCTGCTGGCTTTATCCACTAGGCCACCAGGGCATGCCATCAACTTACACACTTTGATGCAGCATATTGGAAACGCCATGTAGCAAGGAAATGAGGACATCACTCCAATAGGCCTGAGGACCTGAATTCTACCATTTATCACAAGAGTTTGGAGGCACATCCTTCTCCAGTGGATCTTTCAGATGAAACACCAGCCCTGGCTAACACCTCAATTGCAGCCCTGTGAGAAACTCTGACACAGAGGACCCAGCTAAGCCATTCCTGAGCTCCTAACCCACAGAAACTGTCAGATCATAAATGTGTGTTATTTTAAGCTTCTAAATTTGTGGTAATTTGTTACACAGCATTTAATAACTTACATGTGGATAAAACCAGAAAATGAATTAAAATGAAATGAAAATGGCTTGTAAACTATAGAAAGCATTTCTCCGTTTATAAGTTTTCATGACAGCCACCTGTGCTGGGATATATGTGTATGTGTACATGCATATATACATACGTACGTATGTACACATAAATACATAAATGCAATGATGGTGAATGGATGTTAAAACACAGAAAGGTGTCTGAGGGGTGCCCCCTTGTGGCTCAGGTGGTCTGAGATGCTAGCATGCAAACCATATAAAAAACAAGGACTGGGGCTCAAGGCCCAGGGCGGGGGCGAAGAAACAAAAGTGAACAACTAAATTGAAATGTTTCTTCCTCCTCATCCTTCCTTCTTTAAATAAATACTTCTTCTTCCTCTCCCTTCCTTCCTCTTTAAAAAAATATCTGAAATGGTACATGCTAAATTTAATAATTGTCACCTCTGAGGAGGGAAGGGAGGAAAGGAGTGAAGGAAGGACATGTAATGAAAAGAGATGTTCACTTTCTTTTTAAGGTTGTAAAACTTACAAGTCATATAAATACAAATAATATTAAAAACCAGAAAATAAAGGAAACCTTTGTTTAAAAACACTTCAGTCCTGACAGAGACCTGGCTGCCTTATTAGGGTGCTAGCACACATGCCTCTGTTGGGACTCAGAATACTCTACCTAAAAAGGGTGACTTTTACTCAGAAAACCTGTTTTTGAATGAATAAAAATGTTGTTTTCTATTTGTTTCGGTTCACTTTTGAGGCTTACCATAATTCTTTTGGTTCTGTGCTCTAAGCTAAGTTATATAAAGATTTCTGTTTTTAAAGAATATAAAAATTCCCTACTATCAACCATGCTTAGTTGTACTGAGGACTTTCTTTTGAAATTGTCTAATAGAGAAAGACAACATATATTAAATTTCAAGAACAGATTCATAGTATCAAAGTATGATGTGGGAAGAGTAACTTTTTTTTTTTAATTCCCCAAAGGTGAGGAAGAAAATCCTTCCCGTTCTTCTGGATGGGCATCCTATCTGCATAGTTGGTCTGGACTTCGATAAATTATTAGAAGGACAATTTGTATTAACCAAATAGAATCCATTTGGCAAAAATGGTTCACATATATTCCTGTCGTTCTTCTGTCAATATGTGTGTATTCTGTGTATATATTCACAGCTACCTATATTTGTACATATGTCAGATATATTTAAGAACTCAGCTTGAAGTAAACACGCAGCAGCCTGAAGTGTTGACACCAGTCCTCAGCCCTTGACTCTGTGAACCTCCCAAGCATGCTACCAGATGAAAACACCAAGAACAATTTCACTCACTCCTCAATCCTCAGGACCCCAGGCTTGTTTCTGGGCAGTACTGTGAATATTGAAATTAGCCAAATTTTGGTACCATACCAACTGGAATTTAGACTTAAAATAATGTTACAAGCATTTATTGCAAGGTCAGGCTTGCAGATAGGTTGTTATTAGTTATAAATTGTTGAAGAGAATTTGTTAATGAAAATATGAAGGAAAATGCTTTATTACTAAAATTAACATGTTTATTATGAGACTATAAAATAAATATGCTTCTCTTAATTATGAAACTTAAGTTAAAATACAATTTAGTGATTTACTTTAAAATGAAGTGTTCTTTTTTTTTTCTTTGAAGTATATTGTCCTAAAACTAACTCTCTTTTCAGAAGCCCTAGTACTGATTGGCTAGTATTAACAGTGAACGTGAATAGATGAGACATTACCTTGGGGTGATTTCATGATGTCTCCCCAGGCTCTTACATGGTTCACCTATTTTTAAACCAAGAGTTTGTTCTGAGAAGTCCATCTCCCCCAAATAAATATGGGTCAGAACATGGACTGTATTATTCAGCATTGTAACTAAATGTGAAACTGGTGCCTCCCATGTTTCAGCAGATATCTGTCCATGAGCTTTCCATCAGAAGGATTTTAGAAAGACACCTAAGATCAGTGCTACATTTTCACGGTCTTGTGAATAACTCTAGGTGGTGGTATTAACCTGCCTTTGATGCCTCTGAATATATTTTATTGATTAGATTAAAATTGTGTTCTTTCAACCATAAGATGTGAGAATTCTATTTTTAATAATTATTTGTTAAAAATATCACCACACAGTATACTCTTATTAAGTTCTCTTAATTTTTCAATTTATACTCTAATTTTCAGTCTCAGCTGGTGAACCGACTTTGTACTTTGATAACTCTGAACATTGGTTTCCAATTTAACCAAAAATTGCTGCTGACACATTGGGTTTGATCTTTAAAATATTTCATATATCTTTCCTCCTCTTAGAAGAACAGACCTAACTAGTGAATGTATTAATGAAAATTCATCTATTTCAGAGCTAACTTTAAAAATTTAGTTTTTTTACTTTATGAACTGTGAATATGATTATGCCAGCAGCATACACTGTAAAGTATTTAAATAAATTTTACCTTCTCTATAAGTCTAGGCCTTTTTGAAATCAATATAAACTTGTTTTGAAATACAGTCTACTTAGGAATGTAGTAACAAAAATACCTTTTTGCATGACAAAAATACTACTTTGATTACAAAAAGATATTCTTTCATGGTTTCAGTAATGAGGAAATGTAATAATTATTTTAATATTTCTATTAAATAAGTTTAACTGTATATGCCTGCTCTTGTTCTGATAGACACTGCCTTTTGTGGGTTAAACTAGTTTGTGAATGTGAATTATATATCCCTTTATTACTGTCTTTAGACAGACGGACATAGAATATCAGGTGCTTGAGTGAACGTAGATTGACTCTTTGGTACATGATGTTTACCCATGTGGGTATCTGACATCCACCTTCCTGCAGATACTGGAAGCCACACATAGCCTCTTTTGGGCACATCTGAAGTTCTGTCCTCTGTTGTGTAGGGCCTCTCTTGTATGCAGTAAGTTTTTCTTAGGCTCCAAACAGTGTAGGATTTTATATTCCTTTAAAGAAACTTTGGCAGAAGTGTCACCAGCCCACCTATCAGTAAAACTGAGGATGGGTAAAGGCACATGGTGTTGTGTATTCTTTTAAACCCATGTCAGCTGGTATTGTAGCGGTAGCTAGAGACAACGTAGATTGGAAGGTGTGAAGGTTCCCATAAAGACACAATCTTGGTATTTGATGAATGGCATGGGATGTATTTAAGCTGGAATATAGCAGTCACAACTTGGTCTAAGGTCAATTTTGATTTGCTATCTAAAAATCAGTTATGGCTTCAAAATAAATTTATACCAAAACAAATGGATACAACTTGCAGGTATTTTGGAGCTCATCTCACTTATGAGTGTTATAAGGCATTTGGCTATGCTATATATGGAAGGGAAATCTTTATCACCTGCATTAAAGTGTGATTACATAGAAAAAATCAAATTATTTTCAAACTTTTGCTCTAGAGAGAAGTTCATATGAATAGAACATTGAATACAGTGAAGAAATACGATTTCAGCTTCAATGATGCAGGTGACCACCCAGTTTCCCTTCAAGTATGGGCCCATTTGTGATTCCATGTAGTGGTTACATCTCCAGATGTCTGCCTAGAATTTCAGATGACACTACCTTCACCCCTGCCTGTCCCTAGAAATTTGTCTCACTGCCAGAGGGGCAGGTAGGCCCAGCCACAATCAACCAGATTCAGAGCCTTAACCCAATGAATCAGTTAGATTTTCTTGGAAATGAGGATTTGGTGCTAAACCAACCAAGTCAACGATCTTCCTGTAACTGGAATTCCTGTAACTGGAATTGTGACATATAAATACAGGAGTTCTGGAACGCCCAGAAAGCAGAGAAGCCTGCCAACAGTGCAAAGAGGAACATGGGATGAGAATTCCAGGGGCCTTCCATTCTGCTTCTAATCCCTGAAATTGAGGAACACTGGCCCAATATCCTTATAGTAAACCTCCTGCACATGCCTGGACAGTGGCCATCAAGCATCACAGTATAATGGCGAGAGCAACCTGGGCGTGGACACTGCTGCTCTACTGACCGACTCATGACACATTCTTGACTGCTGCAAGGCCATCTGCAAAAGAGAGAAAACATTACATAACTGTGCATTATTAAATGACATAAATCCAGCAGAATAGGCATTCGAGTGTTAAATCCCCCACGCTTTTCAAAGTTGTGTTCCTATTTTCCCAGCCTGTGAAAAGGTTTGTCTGTTTGCCAAATTTTTTTTTCTTGTCCCTGGTCCTTATCTCATACATGGCACATAGCTCTAAATAATGGTGATAACGAGTAAGTAAAGTAAATCAGTAAATAAAGGTAACTGACCTGTGTTCTACCTTGAATGCTAACCCCTTATTTTTTAAAACCATACCTGCCAGAGCTGGGGCCAGAGTCCAAGGTACCTGACCTAGTCCAGTGTTAGGACTAAGGCTACATTTTTTTCATCTTGTAAGTTTCTTTGAAAACATCTTTTAAGTCCAAAACCTATTAATCAATGTAAGTCTATATCAAAAAAAATTTTAGTGGTGATCAGCTTCCAGTTAGTCCAGGGCAATAATGATGTTATGACACTAATTGTCCTCAATTATTAACCACCCCCCCCCCCCCACTTTCAAAAACCCTAGCTTGGAGGATAAATATCAATGGTACTCTGCCAACACATGAAACACAGAGGAGGTAGAAACAACAAAATTGTCTTCAATATATTTCCTCTACTCCACACTCCATATACTCTACCTTCTAATAAAACCCCACCTGCACACCCTCTACCTGTGCATCATCCTCCTCTACATTCTCCACCTTAATATCCTCCACCTGTACCTCTTCCAGAATGCTTTCTGCCTGTGTATCTCCAACAGTACCACCTCCATTCATACAACTTACAACTAGTACAGCCTGCTTAAAAATAAGAAAGAAATAAGAAATTTAGTTGACTAAATCCACAGGTTACTCTGATGAAGAAAAGTAAGATGACGGTGATAGTTTATTCACCTTTCCTTGTGAACAAAACCTATGAGAGTGAATATAGCAGGCTTGTGTTCGAAGTTCCCTGTGTGCCTCTCCCAGATACATCCCCCTCAAGTCTCCCACATGTAATCACCATACTGAATCAAGTGCTATCATTCCTATGCATTTGTATGTGCTGTTGCTTTGGGTAGTAGTTTTGTTTTTGAGCTCTATACAATTTAAATTACTACCTGAGTTTTTGTACTTGGTTTTTTTTTCCTTAACATTTTGTTTTTTAATAAATTCATATTGGGTACACCCTGGTGGAGTAGCAGTTGGGTCAGTCACTTCCATGGGACATAGGCCACATACTGCTGGATTCAAATCCTGGGCCCAGAGGGGTGTGAGGGAGCAATCAGTGTGAACAGCTAAATGAAAAATAGAGTGCTTCTTCCTCCTCTATCTTCCTTACTGCCTGCCTTCTACTGCCTTCATTCCTGCCATTCCTTAAAAGATATTAATTCATATTGATGCACATAGCTGTAGTTCATTTTTCCATTGCTATATAGTATTCTATTATGAATCAAGTCAAGTGCAGCATAACCACGTTTCAGTGAGCTATGTACCACATATAGATGGTGGCCCCTATAAATAGCCCAAATGTCTGTAGCAGGCTAGACCATCTAGGTGTGTGTAATTACACTTTATGAGATTCACCCAACAAAAATGAATACCAGTGCATTTCTCAGAATGTATCCTCATCATTGAGCAATGCATCACTGCATATACCACAATTTACATCATCTGTCAATGGCTATTTGGGTTGCTTCCACTTTTTCTACAAATAATGTTGCTCTGAATCTTACTCTACTCTGAATCTTATTTACAAGAGTTTAACATACATACGAGTGAAAATGCTGGATAATAATGTACACTTGTATTGAACGCTACTGGATAATGTAAAATGGTTAGTTGTAACCATTTATTTTCTGATTTAAAATATTTGAGAGTTCCTGTTGCTTCAAATTCTGATCAATAGTTGATATTATCAGACTTTTAAATGTTGCCAGTCTGGTGAGCAGAAACTTACTGTGCTTTTATAATTTTCTCAAGTTTTAAGTTGCTTTCTTCCTAATTATGAATAAAGTTGAGGACACTTGTCTGGCCATTTCTGTTTTCTGTTTTGCAATTTTTGCAATTTCTATTTTTCTATTTCTGTTTTCAATTTTGTGGTGGACCCTGGTGGAGTAGCGGTTGGGCACAGTCCACATACTCCCAAGGTCCTTGATTTGAGACTGGGGGTCGGGGGTGGGGTGGGGGAAGAACCAAGATTAACAACTAAATAAAAAAAATAAAATGCTTCTTCCTCCTCTCTCTTCCTGTCTGCCTTTCTCTGCTTGCTTTCATTCCTGCCTGCACCTTTCCTTTAAAAAAAATCCTTTTGTGTATTCTGAAGCTGCACATAGTAACAAACCATATACATATATATAAAAAATGTTTTTTCTTTGTATACGTACCTATTATAAAATTTAATCTATTAGGCTCAGTATTACTATTAGTACATAACTAATAATAAAATAGAACAATTATAACAATATTTTGTAATAAAAGTTATGTGATAAAGTCTCTCTCTCTCTCTCTCAGAATATCTTATTGTACGTAAAATTTTAAGACCACAGTTGACTGTGGGTAATACAAACCACATAAATCAAAACTTATGGATGCGGTGGGGGGATTAATAATGCACCTTAATTATCTTTTTTTAATGATTTATGACAGATGCTTCATATATTCTACTAAATATTAATCCTTTGTCATTTGATGAAATGCCAATGTTTTCTCCCATATCCAACACGTCTTTACTCTCTCTGAGTCTTTTGGTCAACAGAAGTTCCTAATTAGCATCACTAATGTGCAGGCAATAATATTATAAGTTAATCAGAACTGCTATGATAAGACAGTAGGCAGTACAGGCAGTAATAAGCAATTTATAATTTCATAGGGGAGTAGTATTCCATTGTCTCTCTCTCTCTCTCTCTCTCTCTCTCTCTCTCTCTCTCTCTCTCTATATATATATATACACACACACCACATTTTCTTAATCTATGATAATTATCATCACTCAATCAGTAACATAGTATTCATTAGTTCTGGATCAGTTCAGAATTAAAGTAATTGAATCAATTAACCTGAATGTAAACTTTAATATGATTAACATAAACCATATTAACAGAGTTTGACTTGATAGAGTAAATGTACTTTTTCATGCCCTATGAAAGTGAAAAGTACAAAGGCATAAATTGGGCATGCCTTAGAATAGCAGTTGGGTCTGCCACCTCTGGCAGAGCACAGTCCACATACATCCCAAGGACCCAGATTTGGGGCCTGGGACCGGGTGGAACAGCCAAGATGAAAAACTAAATAAAATAAATAAAATGCTTCCTCCTGTCTCTTCCTGCCTGCCTCTGCTCACCTTCATTACTGCCTGCATGTTTCCTTTCTTAAAAAAAAAATAAAAAAAAAATTATAAACCCATAAGGAAGAGAGATTAAAAACAGTTTCAGAATCAGGGACCCTTAAGTTGTTTCCGTTTCTTGGCTATTGTACATAGTGTCACAATGAACATAGAGATGCATTATTTTTTCAAATTAGTTTTCATATTCGGATAAAATTGCTCTTTTTAATAATCTTTCTGTTCATCACTTTCTTCTTTAAAGGAAAGGTGCAGGCAAGAATGAAGGCTGAGTAGGCAGACAGGCAGAAAGAGGAGAAAGAAACATTTTATTTCCATTGTAGTTTTCATAGTGGTTATTTCCCACCCCTCCAGACTAAGGACTTGAACCCAGGGGTATGAGGCTTGTATCTTTCAGAGGCAATTGATCTAACTACCTCTCCCTCAAGGCATGTCAGGAAGAAGCATTTTGTTTATTTAGTTGTTCCTCTTCTTTGTTCCCCCAACCCTACCCTACCCTGCCCTGCCCCAGGTGGCAAACCCAGGTCCTCAGCATGTATGTGGCTAAATATGGTAAAATTATCTGCTAGGCCACCAGAGCATGCCACCACTTTCTTTTTTAATTTAAGTTCAAATTTTAATTTGAGCCCTAATTGGAGTTTATTCTACATTTTTAATAACTCATTTTTGTCAAGCCGTTTTGCTTCATAAATGCAATATTGTCTCAGCTATCTGAGGATATTCTTTTAAGTTTTCTTTAGTATTTTCAGATCTCAGCACTCTTTTTTTTGAGAGGTTTACTGCTTAACAATCTTTTCCTATTTAAGATTCAGACATTAGAAAGAGAGTTGCCACGTTTGAGTTGGTGAACAGGGTTTCCTGATTAGTGCACTCACTCTGGAATGATAGCAATAAACAGGGTTTTTCATTAAGGATCTTCAAATGTCAGGATCAGTTGGTGCTTGTTCTGGGACTGGTGAGTTTCTCAAGAAAATCATTCCTTGGTCAGCCAACAGACCCAGCGGTGGGGTTCTGGGAATGGAGCAGGAACCGGGGTGATGTGGAGAAGGGTGATATGCAGCCTGCTTACATTCAGGACAGAATCACAGTTTAGAGTTTTCTCTCCCCTTCCTGATGTATCCCTATTCTTAAGTCTAAAGTTCAATTTCTTTGAGAAATGAATCTCTGTCTCCTTTAGGGAGAAGTCAAAGTTATTCATCTGTCTATTCTAGTTGGTACTAACTATTCTCTATACAGATTTCTCACACCTCCCCTGTCTTCCTGTCCCATTCCCATCACCTGCTGCCTCTAATTCTTAGATTTTTTTTTTTTATTTGTGGGGGGGATTTCTATGGCAAATATTTGCTCCTTGCTATCTTCTGTACCTGTACTCCAGCAAATGAGTTACCCTCTCCTCCATCCAAATAGTGTGAATACATAATTCTGAAGTTGCCTTATCTCATTATTTTTCCTCGGCTTATAATTTATGCAAGTCTACTTTTCATTTTAATGGGGCATGAAGAAGAAGTGCATTTAATCCATCAAGTTAAACCCTGTTAACATGGTTTATGTTAATCATATTAAAGTTTACTTTCATGTTAAGGTTGGTTACTTGATCTAATGACTTTAATTCTTAACTGATCTAGAATTAGTGAATTTAAATGCTATATGTTACTGACTGAGAGATGACAATTATTATCAGATTAATGGATAACAAAAACTGTGGTGTGTATATATAGCACTATGGAATAATACTCAGCTATTAAAAAGATGAAATATTGTCATTTGTGACAACATGGATGGAACTGGAGAGGATTATGGTAAAACCAATCAGAAGAAGAAAGAAGAATACCAGATGATCTCATTCATATGTGGAATATAAAGAAACAGAGCAAAGGAACAGACAAAACAAAACCAACACTTGAGCACTGACAACAGAATTTAGTTACCAGACGGGGAGTAGGGAGGGGGAGCAAAGAGTAGTAGCGTCTAATGGATAGTGGTGAAGGACTGGGAGAAAATTGGTGGAGGTGCTTTTTGTCCTCATATGTTTAATAAAGAGTGAACCTGCACATCTAAACATATTATTTTGTAAATCAAAATTACCTCACTAAAAAAGTTTTTATTTTTTCATTTTAAAGTAAAAAGTCAGTATAAGATCTGAAAAGCTGCTCACTGTCAGAGAGAGAAGGAAATTATGAATAAGCCTAAGGCAAATGTTGAAATGAATCCTACAGTGCTGGACTAGAATCAGAGGTAAAACCATCACCAACTAAAACCTGACAGCTGTTTATTTCAGTGCAGTTTAAGATTACAGTAAAATACAACTTTCAAAGAAGGAAATCTAGCTTTTTACAAAGTATTGATCTGTGGAACAATGTATCACATGCTTCCTATACTAAATATAATTAGAAAACCTCTGCCCTTGGTGGTATAACAACTTGTTCCTGTAAGCCAGAAACCCATGGTGAGCACTGGAAATTGTCCAATGTTTAATTCATTGGATTCAAATCATCGTCTCTGACTTTGTGCTTTCTTTCTCCTGGGACTCATAAAATATGCAGCTAACTTAATTTCATGACTACACTATTTCTGTTTTGTTTCCTGGAAATGGAGAAATCATTCAGATCAGCTTTCAAATTGCCTTATCAACTATGACTTAGAAATATTAGAAAAGAATGCCTTTGTTCTAGACTTGCTCTATTAGAGTAGCCACTAATTATATGTGGATATTCAAAGACAGAAATGTGGTTATTTCAATTGCGATATACTCTAAGTTTAAAATACATACCAGATTTCAAAATAATTTGAAAATATATAACATATTAGAATTTTATAGTGATTACATGCTGAAATGTTAACCTTGTATACATAAACATATTGGTCTAAAAATATATTGATATATTTTAAAAATTAACCTCACCTATGTCTACTTGCCTTTTATAATGTGGCTACTAGGAAATTTAAAAAAAAAAATAGTTGTAGGAATAACACCAGTGACTTGTATTACATTTCTGTTATAGAGTGGTGTTCTAAAGAAACATTCTGTTATATTCTAAAATTAACTCCAAAGGTTTTCCAGGAGTAAGGTGCCAAGTCAGAGACATCCTTGAAAATAAAATTCTAAAAGCAACCAAAGATAAGAAACATACCTCCCTTCAAAAATATTCACTCAACTCCAATATGATTGCATATTTTTGGAGGTCTATTAATTTCCTCTTTTAAAATGCAAATAGAAGATTAGACCAGGTTTGTTCTCATCTTATTATCTGTTATATAATGGGATAATTTGCTCCTTCCCCCAAATCTGGCCAAAACAAATTAGCACAGAACCACTTTGTAATGTGATTCATGAATTACAAGCTGAAATATCTACTTTTCTTAGGGTAGAAAATATGTGACAGTTGTTAGCCATTAGAGTAATAAAAATTTCATAACTCTTGAAATAAATATAGTGTATAAAATCATTGCATTTTATGAAATAATACTTTAAATTGGCTTGAAAGCTGTACATAAGGCACCAGAAATAAATTACGAATAAGCCAAAGGAGAATGCTAGAATAAATTCTGCAGTACTGGACTGGAATCAGCACAAGTCATTTTTTTATTAAAGAGAGAAAGAGAGGGAGAGAGAGAGAGGGAGGGAGAGAGAGAGAGGGAGAGAGAGAGGAGAGAGAGACATGTCTATACATGGATTCGTATCCTTATATTTAACGAAATAAATATATTTCGTAGCTCTGTTGGGTAAGAGGACTGAGATGAAAACACCTCGTGCCCAGCTCTTGGTTTTAAGATAAACCAGGTCTCCTTGGAGAAATCGTTGACTCCAGGGCTGGGCAGGGAAAACAAAAGAGGGCCCTGGAGCATCTTGTGGTGCTGGAAAGGAAGTGCTCAATAAACCCAAGGGAGAGGACACATCTAAGGGACATAGAACCACCTGGAAAAGCCCTCAGACAAAGCTGTAGCAACCTGAGCGATAAAATGAATAACAATAATATTGGAAGACTCAAAGAATAAAATAAATACCCAGGAGTTTCATGTGCGAATTTAAAAAAATGGAAAGAAGACAAATTTTCATACAATAGAATTCCAGTTAGTAAGTTTGGTAAGAGTGAGGGAATAAAAATAACATTAGAATATAAAAGGTAGCAGATAACTAAAAAGCAGGTGGAGGAGCAGTTAGGTCCACAGTCCACATACATCCCAAGGACCCTGGTTTTGCATCCCTGGGGCAGGGTGAACAACCAACATGAATGACGAAATAAAGTGCTTTTTCCTCCTCTCTATTCCTGCCTGCTTGCCTCTGCTTACCTTCATTCCTGCCTGCATCTTTCTTAAAAAAACAAAAGCAAAGGTTAATAATTTCTGTAGGCAAGATCAAACTATGAATATGAACATTAGTAGACAAAAGTTTAAGAAAAAACAGGACATAGAATAGCTCAAAGTGTCTCCCTGAAAATATTTGTTGACTACAGGAATAATAGAGATTTGACATTGGAGAAACCTGACATATATCACCAGTCATGGGATTTATAAATGTGTACAACCAAAAAGAACAACTAAATTAATTAATTTTAAAAGTTTCTTCTTCTTTCTTTGTTCTTCCTGCCTGCCTGCCTACTTGCCTTCACATCTGCCTGCTTCCTTCCTCTAAATTTCTTTTAATTAAAAAAAAACAGGCAAGCAAATTCTCAAGCCCACACCAGATCTATTGAGTCAAAACTCTAGGTATGCGCCCCCATTTGTATTTTAACAGGCGCTCTGTGTGATTCTGATAGTCACCTTCTAAAGCCACTGGTCCAAGGGGTGTAGCAATAAGGATCCATTAAGAGCAGAGAGCAGATTAAAGAAGGCTGACAGGGACTGGCATGTAAGAACAATCTACAAGAGGGGAAACAAGTTTGTCATTCTACAGGTTTATGCAAAAGAAGGAGATGGAAGAAGTAGGCATTTTGGATTGGAAGCAGGTCTTTTATCTATTTTTAATTTGGAAGTGACCTAAACAAGTTTAACATTCTGAAGGGAACAGCCTATCCAGGAAAAAAAGACTGTTGAAACAAATCACGAAACATGCACCCATACCTACCAACCCCTCTGGGGCCTAGCAGTGGCAATATTTAAAAGCTTCTTATGTCACTCCAGGCAGTCAAACTGGAGACCCATTGATCGATAAACAAAATGGAATACTATGCAGTTGCTAAAAATAATGAAATAGCAAACTGAGGCAGGGAGAAGTTAAGTCATTCAATAGATGACTGAGAGGGTTTGAAACTATCTGCTTGATATCAGAGACTTCACTCTCAACCAGGTCACAATGAAGCTTCCTTTCATAGCATAACTTTTCTTCTGTATAACCAGAAAGAGATAAAACTCTGTAGGGCAATTAGTATTGAAGATGCAGGAGAGAGTTATCTAACTCATCCACTATTCTGAGCTGATAAATGCTCTTACCCCTACCCTCTTATTATCTATTTATCTTATAAAGATGAATGAAAATAGAAGTCATATTAAGTGTCTATTGTGAATACAGCCTTAAAATATTTTCAATAATGTTTGTGTGCATGTGTGTATACATACATATAACACACAAACTGATGAATACCACACTTCATTTTTAAAACCTGAGAAATTAGTCAAAACAAAATTGAATGAAGCAGTCGTTTCACATTCTTAAATCATTATTATTTTTTTAATTGAGGTAACACTGTTTACAGCAGTGCATATGCTGCAGTTATAGTTTCACATTTGTTCAAATCTGATACCAGCCACGCTCACCACCAGAGCTCTAATAACTCTTTGTCACTGTTGATTGGATGAATGAAGTCTTAAAGAGATTTGTGCTTTCATCCCCCAAAACTAGACACATAAGCAATAAGATGTTCAACTTCCAGCATTCAAGACCAACAATTTATTTTCCAAATCTTTATGACAGTCTTTGGTTAACCATGAAAGCAAGCTCACCCAAACAGCACATTCCACAGACAGGGAAACTATGACAAAAATGCGCTTTCACTTTTAAGTCATCAATTAGAAACTAAAAAGTAGCCAGATTTTAGCCGACTATCTGGAAATGAAAGCAAGATTAATTGAGCACAAACTACAACATGTTGGAAGCAAGCTACTAGGAAAAAATATCCCTGCTTTATAAAACATAAGCATAACAATTAAGCCAGGCAATTATTCCAATAATTAATTTTTGACTTCACCTTTAAAAAGATGAACATTTGGTATAGATGCAAAAAATCATTCAAAAAGAAGTGAAAGTTGGAAGGTGTTGGGAGATGAAACATCGTAAGTATAAGTATAATTTTTTGTGTACTTTCTCTCTAAAACATAATAATTATTTTCTGGAAAACAGGGAAAAATTGAAAAATCTCACATAGGCTGTTCTGAAAACAAAATACAACTACTGCTGTTATTTTTAAGCATTTTTAACCTAGTGGTAAATTACATACTGTTATCTAAAATTTTTACCTCACCCCATATTGCACAAATATTTTCTCACATTAACTACAATCTTATCATTTGAACTTTTAATAAATTTATACTATTCCATTAAGGAATATATATTCCCTCCTAACTCCTAGTGCCTCTCCAGATTCAACTTGTGTTACTAGTTTTTTTTTTTAATCTTACTTTTCCAGACATTTTTACATATACAAGTAGATGAATGTGTGTGTAGTGTCTTCCTTCTCTCATCTCTCAAATGGTAGCATATTAAACAAACTTCTCCCCTTTACTTCACTTAAAATATATTATGCAGATAATTTTCCATTAATACATGTAACCTGCTTTATTGTTATTTTATAAATTATGGTAAAAATACTAAACAAAAATTTACTATCTTAATGATCTTTAAGAATGTATTTCAAGCATGCCCTGGTAGCCAAGTGGATATGGTCACCTGATGCAGTCCACACACATCCCAAGAACCCAGGTTCAAGATCCGAGGCTGGGGGTCGGGGGAGGGCAGCCAAGATGAACAACTAAGTAAAATAAATGCGCCTTCCTCCTCTATCTTTCTACCTACTCACCTTCACTCCTACCTGCACCTTTCCTTTAAAACAAAGAATGCCTTTTGGGAAATGTTAAGTATATTCGCTTTGTTGTGCAACTAAACTCCAACACATTTTCATCTTGTAAAACTGAAATTCTATACCCAGTAATCTATAACTCCATATCCCTCTCTCCCAACCCCTGGCAATCAGCATTACTCTTTTTGTCTCAATGAATTTGACTATTTTAGGTACTTCATATAATTGGAGTTATATAGTATTTATCTTTTTGTGATTTATTTTGCTTGGCATGATGTTCTCAAAGTTCATCCATACTGTATTATGTGTCAGAATTTCCTTTCTTTTTGCAGGTGAGTAATATTTTGCTGTGGGTGCTTACCAAATCTATATCCATTCATCCTTCAGTGGACATTTGGTTTGTTTCTACCTTTCGTCTCTTGTGACTCATGCTATCAAGATGGGTGTACAAATATTTCTTCAAGATCCAGACTTTCAGTTCTTGTGTACATTTATTCATAAGTGGAGTTGCTGGATCATATAATTATATTTAATGTTTTGAGGAATTGTCACATTATTGTCAAAGTGACTACACCGTTTTACATTCTTATCAGCAGTGAAATTTCTCCACATTGCTGCCGACATTTGTTGACAGTGCTATCCTAATGGTTGTGAAATGGTATCTCATCGTAGTTTTGATTTTTTGGTTTTTTAAGGAAAGGTGCAGACAGGTAGGCAGTAAGAGAGAGGAGAAAGAAGCACTTTATTTTATTTAGTTGTACATCTTGGTTGTTCCCCTGGTTACCCCGCTCCTACCACCCTATGCCCCCTTTTCCCTCCACCTAAACCCAGGTCCCTGGGATATATGTGGACTACGGCTGGCTGGGGCCAGTGTTCCCAACTGCTGCTCCACAGGGCACACCTAATTTATTTTGTAATAAGGAAACTAGACATTTTTTTGGTCGGACAGCTTACAAATATCTTTCTCGGTTGCTGTTTTTCATATTTATTTGCTATACAAAAATGGTAAGATTGCTATCTGGCCACATTTATCAATCAATACTATGACATTTGGGCTTATATCCTCTTTGGAAAGTTTCTCTCCACTCGAACCTTAATTTTTTTTTCTCCTAGTATTCATATATGCTCGTTTGGTAAATATATAAATATTTGCTGTTTAAATTAATTTCGATATAAGGGTGTCAATGGCTTCCAGTGTTACCCTCCACATATCTAGACTGGTAGTTTTCACTCAATAAATGTAAAGTAGGTATAGTTCCAAAGGGTTAATAACCTATGATAGAGTCTTTGCAGGGTTCAGATTTTGGTGGAGGGAATGGGTGAAGAGAATGACAAGCAGGAAGGAAACATGCAGAGAGAAGACTGGAATGTCTCAAGAAAGGTAAACTTTTTATAATTCCAATTTACAGGAACCTGACAGCTTCCTGCACAGGGCATCCGTGGTGACCAGTGCTGACAAAGACCCCTCCTGGAAGTCTGGGGAGCTGACACCACCTTCTTACGGGGTCTCCTCAGGACCCCTAACCAGGACTGAGTGGAACCTGTGAAGCCAGCGCCTTGGTCCCAAAGGCCTGCGTTCTGTCAGTCACGAGGACTTGAGGTGTCTCCGGGAAGGATAACCTGGCTGACTCCTTCCTCTCGCGGCGTGCAACGTTATCAACGCCGGGGGCGGTAACGGCGAGACCTGCTCTCCTACGGGACAGTGACGGCTCCCGGGGAACCTCTGGGTCTCGGCGGAGCCTCTTCCGGTTTCCTCCGCAGGGCCTCCGCGTGCCCCCAGGGGCGGGGCGGAAGCCGGCCGGGGGCGGGGCGGAAGCCCGCCGGGGCGGGGTGGGGCCGAAGCCGGCCGGGGGCGGGGCCGGAGGCAGGACGGTGTGCTACCTCGCCTCCCTGGCTTGGCGCGCCCCCGTGCGGTCAGCCTCTCTTGTAGTCGGCTCCGCGCGGTAGGCGGACGCGGCATCCCCGCCCCTTGCCCGCCTTTCCTTCCGCTCCTGGCCGGTCCGCGCCGCGCAACTGGTCTCAGCCGCGAGGGAGGAGGACGTGGTTGGAGCGCGTTGGCGCCGAGGTGCTGAGAGACGGCCGCCGACTGCGGAGAGATGCTGGGCGTGGCGGCAGGAATGACCAACAGGTAAGGCCGTGCCGAGCCCGGTCGCCCGGCGGTAGACACCGCCAAGTCAGCGGCGGACGCTCCTCGGCCTCCAAGCCGCGTGGGCGGGCTGGCGGCCTTAGTCCCGCGCAGCTGACTGCACCGCAGCCCCGCCGGACACTGCCCCCGCTGGGGGCGCCGGCCCTGGACCTGTACAAGTGGGTCGCGTTGCAAGGCCCGGGCTTCTTGGGAGGCACGCGGGGCTCCGGCTGCTCCCCGGCTCCGCGCCTCCGGACCCCTTGGCCCCCCGGTGCACCCCTAGGTCCCCCAGCTGCACTCTGGCCCCTTCCCCGGGTCCTCCGGACCGCCGGCCCGGCACCGCTTTCCTGACTCGCGCGGGAGCGCAGGGCCGGGCTGCGGTTGCCTGGAGGTACTTTAATGTGGACGTGTAAGCGTTTTTACTGCCCCAGTGTTTAGCATAGTACCTAACCGTAGATGTTTGTTGTGTGAGTAACGTAAATTCTAGTATTTGGAACGTAATGTAGATCAGCGGTTCTCAAATGTCTTGGTCCTAGCACCCATTTTAAAAGTAGAAAAGAACTTTTGGTTTTGATGATTATGCCTATAGATGTTTTACTGTATTAGAAGTGAAAACTAGGCGTTTTAAAATATTTAATAATTCCCCCCAAAGCAATAAATCCATGGTATATTAGTGTGCATAACACATTTTAATGAAAATAGTATTCTCCTAAACAACAGCAAAAGTTTATTGCAACCGGTCGCATTCTTTTAACATTCTGCAAATCTTTTAAATGTCTGGCAAGTACTACATAGAACAACTGGATTTTCCTATCCGTTTTGCATTTGATCTATTGTGGTATGTTTTGACTGGGCTATGTGAAGAAATTCTGGTTTTAGGCATGCAGTTGGAAAAGGGAGTATTTTAATAGTTTTCTGAAGATGATTGCAGATATTCTTTGTTTCTGAAAGAAAAGCAGTTAAGAGGGTGGTTTTTGGTTTTTGTTTTTTTTAAGAAAAGATGCAGGCAGGAATAGAGAGGAGGAAGAAGCATCTTTATTTTATTTTTTATTTAGTTATTCACACTGGTTGCTTCCATCTCGCCCCTCCCTGCACCCCGGCTCCCCGCCCTCTGCCCTCTTCCCCTCCTCACCCTTCCAGGCCTCTTTCAGAGGCAATAGACCTAACCACTGCTCCAAAAGGGCACGCCTATGTAAGTAGTAGTTTCTTAAGGATTAGTTTGGATGTAGAATCTGAAGCCTTACTAATGAACTTTTCATTCTGTTACCTTAAAATTCTTTGGTATAACTTTTGGTTTGAATGAACTGGTTACCCATTGTAACATCATGTTTGTCATTTGGAAATATTGTTATATGAATTAGCAGAGCTTCCAAATGCTGACACATTTCATTGACAATCTTAAATAATATTAGTATCACTACTGATTTCATTAGAAAAGCTTTTAAGTATTGAGAAACTGTCAGACTCAAGGTGAAGGATGCAAGTTACCTGACATCCTTCAAGAGAAAATTTGGTCTTGATTATTGGCATAAAGCTGTTGTCAATTGTTTTCCTCAGAGTGATAGGCTCACTTAGTTTCAAGAAATGTCTGCCAAATACAAGTCTAAAAACCAGAGTTTGTCATTTATTCTTTCCAGTAAAAGTGCTTTATCATGGAAAAAAAGCATTTAATTCAACTCCTCCCTCAAACTGGGTTTCCTCCAGAGAACCATCTTATTCTGGCGTGCAGCAGAAGTGTTTCATGCATGCCTCCCTGTCATCACAAGTCACAAAAAAGGCCAGGATCAGGACTTAATAACATTAATAATTTGGACTTTTTCTTCATTAAAAATATTGAATATTAAGTTAATACAAAACTTAAAATGTATATAAACTATAAGGAATGATAGAATGAACAGTTTAAAGAACGTAGCAACTTTTTAAAGAAAGGAATGAAGGCAGGTAGGGAGGAAGACTGAGGAGAAAGAAACATTTTGTTTTACTTCTGTTTAGTCACCCCCAGACTCAACTCAAACCTGCATGTAGGAGGTAGCTGGCTTCCACTGGTTGTGTCTTCCTTTCATCACCACCACTGACACCTTTGCTGTCAGCCACTGGCTCCACACCCACTGTCTTGCCATGAACCAGGCTGTTGAAGCGGAAGGAGTGTGGGCCTTCAAGTTTTGGGTTTGGTGCCATACATCTGCACGTTCCTCTGGATGAGGAAGCTGGAGCAGTGCCGCAGGACTACCCACTGCAGATGTGCTGCCGCAGCCGAGACGGAAAGAACGATCCTTGACTGGTACCTGCTGATTTGCCCACCATTATCCGCTGTGTGTACATTTTCTTAATTGAAGTTTTTATTGAGGTATTTCGTTATAAGAAATAATGCAGAAAGGTGGTTTATCCTTTACCTAGTTTCCCCAGTGGTAACATTGTGCTACATTGCAATACACTATTCCAGCCATGGTATGTATGGACAATAACCTTACGTGGGTTTTCCTGGTTTTACTCATGTGTATATTTAGTTCTCTGTAATTTATTCACCAGTGTAAGTGTACTTGACTACAGTCGAGATACAGAATAAGAGTTCCACAAGGATCCCTCATTCTCCCTATTTACATCCACACCGACTGTTGTTTTCTCCTCCTTTAGTCTTGAAAACTGCTCATCTATTCAACATTTCTAAAATTTTCTCATTTAAAATGTTATATAAGTGTCATATACAGTAAATAACCTTGGAATCGCCCTTTTTAATTGACTTTAATTCCCTGACGAGTCATCCAAATTGTGTGTATAATAGTTTTTCTTTTTCTTTTTCTTTTTTTTTTAATTCCTGAGTAGTACTCCTTGGTATGGTGTTTCACTGTGGGACTGAAAGTTACCTAAACTGAGAAGGTAATTTGAGTCTGAAGAATGAGGCAGGTAAATCCGAGACAGATAATAGTAATTCATTATGGTGATTTACATGCAGGGGTCATCAATAACTTAACTAATAGACAAGGCTTCTCTTGAGGCAAGATCACACAACCTCAAAAGTTAAGGCAGGGATTGTTCTTATACCCTTCTCTGGTATCTTGTCATTAAAAGAGTAAGGTGTTTGCAGCAGTGTGGATGAACCTAGAGAGAATTATGCTTAGTGAGATAAGCCAGAAGGAGAAAAACATGATTTTACTCATGTGGTATATACAGCAACCAAGCAAATAAACTGAATCAAACAAAAGTAGATTGTTAGTCAGTAAAAGCAGATTAGTGGTTGCAGTAAGGAGAGTGGGCGGGTGTAGAGGGGCTGAAATTTGGCAAATAACTGGGACGGACTCAACGATATGGCTCTACGAAGCACCAGTACAGCTCTGAGGTGCTCCCAGCCAGTGTTTTCTGCTTGCTGGGAACAGGACTTCTAAAGCAACAAATATGTCTGGAAGGTTGGAGTCCAAAGTCATCTTTGCAGGCTGTAAGTGGAGTCTCAGGAACCAGAGGGAGCACACAGCTCTTCCTAAAATTGAAAGCGTTTATGCTTGAGATGAAACGGAATTCTACCTAGGCAAGAGATGTGCTTATGTCTGCAAAGCCAAGGACACAGTAACTCCCGGTGGCAATCCAAACAAAACCGGAGTAATCCGGGGAAAGGTAACCGCGCCCGTGGAAACAGTGGCATGGTTCATTCCGAAGCAACCTTCCTGCAAAAGCCATTGGATACAGCATCTGTGTGATGCTGTGCCCCTCAAGGATTTAAATTTATTGAAAAGTAAATAAATGAAAGTGAAAAAAAAATTGTGTGGAGGGGATCAGTTGTACAATGACGGAAGAATCAAAAAGTGGTGTTGAACTTAATTATATACAGATGTTGATCTGCAGTAATGCACACTTTAAACCTATGATGCAATGTCAATAAAATTTGTCAATAAAATTAATTTTAAAAATAAGTTAATACAGGTAAAAGTTTAAGAGCATTGATTCCCAAATTCTAAAGATATGCCCAGGTCTCTTTGTTCTATTATCTTATAGATACCTTGGGCGTATATTGATGAATGGCTAAAGGTTCCAGGAAACTGGTTTTGATATCTGGAAGAGGGCAGTCAGTGGTTATGGGCTTAAGATGCTGCCCTCCAAGATGGAGTCACTTTGGTTCATACAGTATGGATATGTAACAGTCTAACTGTTCACCTGTTAAAGGACATTTGGGCTGTTTCTAGTTTGGGTGAATTAAAAATAAAGCCGTTACGATCATTTGTGGACAGGTTTTTTATGTAAATATGTTTTCCTTTCTCTGGGAAAAATGGCCAAGAGTACAATTGCTAGATTGTATGGTAAACTTTCTAAGAAATGGACAAGACTTTTCCATAGTGGCTGTACAATTTTTATCAAGAGCACTTAAAAGAGAAATTGATATTTTCCTGGAAGTACATGATACAAAGAATTCAGTAACACTACCATTGCCTTGGTTAGTGCTGAGAAATGAGCAGCTGTGCCCACTGTTGCTTTTGCACATCGCAGTGCAAAAGGCTGTAACTGTTTCTTGGAAACTTAGCGTTATTGTGAACATAGTTTTGATTGCTCAGATCTCTTGAAAAGGTGTTTGAGACATCTGCCTCCAAGGTTTCATGGCCGCATTTGAGAGCCACTCATGATGAAATAATGCTAAATGAAGAGGGAAGTGCAGATATTTGGGGTATTTAAACAGTAATTTCTCTTAAAAATATGTATGGAATACTTGTAGTGTGTACTTTGTAGTTCAGAGGATTTTTAATGTAATTTAATAACTAAGACTTGAAGAACTGCTATGGAAAAAGTCACTTTTTGCCCTTACGGATTTTCCCTGCTCAATGGCCGATATTGCTGTGAAGGAAAATACTATGAGTGTCTTCATGAAACTTCAGTGCTCTCTGCCTCTGTGTATAGTGAGGTCTTTATTTTTAAGAGAAGTAATGAAAATTTGGTGATAGAGATGATACATCCAGTTCTGGTACTGTGTCCTGAAGGCTTAGAACTCTCTTGGGAGCTGTCTTGACTTTTTCTTTTGTTGAATTCTGGCTCTGGGTCTCACAAACTTAGGTCCATGGTCTTTACATAGCATGCACCTTACCCATCTTAGTTACCTGAGCACCGGTGTGGCCAAGATTCATTCCTTCCTTCACTTTCTCCCTTCCTCCCTTTCTCCCTCCCTCCCTTAAATTTGGAAAGGTACAGGCAGGAATTAAAGAGGGCACAGGCAGGCAGGGAGGAAGAGAGGAGAAATAAACATTAATTTTATTTAGTTGTTTATTTAGTTCATCTTGGTTGTTCCCCCTTGCCCCGGGTCTCGAACCTGGGTCCTTGGAATGTATGTGGTCTATGCCTGGTCTATGCTATGGTGGCCATGTCTGCTATGCCACCTGGGTACACTTGCATTTTGTTTTGTTTTTTGCCACCCTCTGCCCCAGCTTTCAAAACCCTGGGCCATGGCTTTCATAGCTTGTGCTTTAGCTGCCTGCATCATAAGGTGGGGCCATGTCTTTCATTTGTGGTATCTCTTGACCATCTTCTGGGTAGCTAACTCTTTTACTCACTGGAAGTGGGTACCGCAAATGAGCTTTCTTTTTCCTTAGGGAGGGTCTTTCTGCATCTTCATTGGGGCAGAGAAACTACAGAGCTACAGTAGGAGAGCAGAGCTTGCTGGAGAGCTGAGCTTTATGAATCTGTTACATTCAATAGTGTTGTATTTGTTCTTCAGATAATCATGTAAATAAACCTCTGCATAGGTCATGTTCCTAGCTACAGTTGCGCTTAAATAGGAGAAAAACATCTTAAAACATTTGTCAGTTTTACATTTCTTTTAATTATGCTTTAAGCTGTGGATTGTCGTGCACAGGAATACCATTTACATTACATGCTGGGCTGTTGCCACATTGTCTTACAAAGACTTTAAGATATTCCAGAAGCAAGACCTGCTCTGCCTGCTGCCACACACTGTCTCCATCCCCCTTATGCTGACATCTTATCTCTATCACATCAGACATTTGCACAAGGGAGCTCACGGAGGGAGAGCCTAAGCGTTTTCCTGCATATTTTTTTTCACAGTCCAGCATATTTTAGAGCTTGCTGAGGTCATCATGACATTTAACAGAGGGGTGGAAACATGCAGGAGAGGAGAGTCAGGCTCTGAGAGGTATGTTTTGTGAGGCAGGAAAAAGTGCAGAAAGTTGAGGTTGAATGCTGACAGATGTGTTTAGAGTAGGTGACACTGGACTTGATATTGGCACATCTAGGAATCTGGAGTCTTTCCAGGTTTGAGGATTAGGCAAAAGAAAGGAAGATAAAGGATAAAAAGGATTTATGTTCATATATATTTTCTTTACACAAACATGGAGCCTTAGACTGTTACACATTTTTTTTTTTTTTTAGGATTTAAAAAATTCTGGGTGTACCCTGGTGGAGTAGCAGTTAAGTCAGTTGCCTCTGAAGTAGTGCAAGCCTCTGGATTCGAGTCCTGGGTCCAGGGGGAAATAACCATTGTGAACAATTAAATGAAAATAAAATGCTCCTTTCCTTTAAAAATAATTCTCATAAAAATGTCTAACATCTTAATCATTTTCAGTGTACATTCATTGTCATGAGGAACATTTACAGTGTCGTGCCGCTGTCACTGCTGTCCAGCTCCAGAACTTCTTCAGCTTCCGCACCGAGACTCTGCCCCCACTACACACGGACCCCCATTTCTGATGATTTTTTTTTTAATTAGTAAGTTATCTTAGATATGACATATCTGAATTACCTTTGTGTTTTAACCTTAGTTTTAGTGGCTAGTGTGTGTTTGTGTGTGTATATTATAATTTTGCAATGTACTTATTATAATTTATAGTACCACTCCTTGATAGAATTTGGGTTCCATTTTTTAAAATTACAAACACTTTGAACATCTATCTCTGCCAGCATTTCTGCAGGAGATGCCTGAGTACAGAGTGGGTATTGGGCACGTGTTGTAATCTTTGCTCTGTGGCTTCTTGACTCTTTGGCCTTGCTCAGCTAACCTCTTGAAAGGTTCAGCTTCTTAATTTAAAAAGTACTACCACCTGTCTCAGAGTTGTGAGAAGTAAGTGTGAAGGCAAATTTTTAAAGACTTTAACATGCTAGGAATCTAGTAGGTGGATAATGTTAACTATAATTGATGATGCTGATTTTTCTTACCACTGTGGTTCTTTACCCCAACTTACACTTTTAGTCTGTCTGGTAATGGCACTAACAGTCACTTTTGATTCCTTTCCGTCACTCCTTACATTCACTTACTCGCTGAGTGGCCACTTTAGAACTGCCTTTGAGCTAGCATTTTCTTTTTAATTCCACTTGTGCTGACTCCATTTTCACCTTGCTCCTGATTATCTTTCAAGTGAACATAAGATAACAGTATTACAGCACAAAGTTCCATATGCTTCTTAAACATTTGAGGTTAGAACATAGTTTTTTGTATGTGTTCCTATTTTTCATTTAAATGTTGATAAAGGATAGATTCTGTTCTGGAATTTTTGGTAGCAGTTCTGTAGTATATACTCTACTGTTAACATATACTAAGAGGACAGTCACAGTAATGTGAAGATATAAGAAATTTATTTACTATTAAAAAAGGCTTCATGTGTAAACAAGTTAGCATTCTCTAAAAAAGAGAAATCATTAAACACATGTAGAGTCACTACATTATGCCACTAAATTATTTCTTTATTTCATAGATCAGTATTGGCTGACCTGTAGAGAAGTAAAGTGGTTATTCAAAGTTACAGAGTGAAATAAATAATAGGATTAGGACTAGAGCCCAAACTTTTGGAATGTGGGGCCTACACTAGTTCATCACTTCATTCAAATTTCATTGTTGCAGTTTGTTACATATATTTCATCTTTTCACTTATATTGTTTATGCTGTAAGAACTGATACTTTGCTTTATCTGAGCCCACTAGCGTATTTCTGGGAGTGTCTGCATGCATTACTAAATGTCCCAGAATTGTCCTATTACAAAGGTTTTGAATGTCAGTCTTTCAAGTGGATTCCTTTTGTGAAATGTGTTCTTGAGGGCATGACGTTCCTGGATCATATGCGTGATTGTAATACTTCCTCCCAGAGATCTGGGCCTTCTCATTCCCCTGTGTCCCCTATCCCACCTGGCAGTCTGAGAGATTCCTTCCTGATGATAGGCTTCTTTACTGATGTATCAGTAAAATGACAAATGCAACTAACTGCTTAAACAGATTACAAGTTATTTCTCATTGGGAAATGTAGTGGAAGTTGGTGTGTGTGTGTGTGTGTGTGTGTGTGTGTGTGTGTGTGTTGATTTTTAAAGCTGGGCATGTTGCTCTCCCATATGGACCCCACCTTACCGATGCAGTCATGAAGCAAGAGAAAGCAGATATTGGGCGTCGCCCTTGCCATAGCTGGTGGGGCCTCCTCAAAGCAGTAGACTCCACAGGACACAGAGCAGGTGCCCTTCAGGAGATTAAAATGGGGAATCAGGCACTCCCCTCCCCTACTCTTGAGAATCTGTCATTTAGCGGTTCTGTCATTCCTGTAGGTGCCAGATTTTCCTAAAGCACCGCTTTGGCCTTATTAGTCTTCTTTTCAAAATAGTAAAACTTCTTGCCTATCAAATAAGGCCCAAATTCCAGAGCTTGGAATTTCAGGCTGTTTGTGATCCAACCCCAGGCCATCCTTGTAGCCTTACCTTGTACTTAGTCATTGTTTCACTGAACTTGTCAGTTTTTGAAAAAACTACTGGTGCTTTCCCGTCTTAGTGCCTTAACATATGTTGTCCTGGGCTGGAAAACTATCTTCTCTGTCTCTTGGCAGTTGGATCAAAACTGCCAGTTCTTCCATGAAATAATGAATTTCTGGAACTTTTATTGAGCCTCATGGTGTGTTAAGGAATTAGAGATTCAGAGTTTATAGAATTTATCTTTGTTCTTCCAAAGCATTTGAGTTCTTTTTCTTTTTTTGGTAGTTTACTAACTTCTGTTTTATATTATAATTATTGGTGTATACGTCTAATCTGTTCTGCCCAAGTAATCTCCAGAAGTAAAGAAGTCTCTTAATTAAATTTATTAAGTATCTGAAGAAAAATGAATTGGATTTAATTGAACTTTCATTCTCCTTTTATTTCATTTGTTACTGAATTGAAAAGTTCAAAGCTGGTTCTGCTTAGTGCCTATGACATTAATTTGAATAAACTCACAAAACTGAGTAAGACATGATAGCTTTCACATTTGACTTAACTTAATTCTGCAGTATATTAAATACTAATGACATAGACCCAACATCCACAGAACATTGGGAAGAATTCAAATGATGTTTAGTCTCCCTGTTTAGATTATGTCATTTACCTGCCAGGTCAGGCAAGTACACAGGAAGAGAGAGGAGGAAGAAACGTTTACTTACTTTATTAACCATTTATCTTGGTTGCTCCCCTCAGCCCCAGGTCTTGAACCTGGGTCCTTTGGATGGATGGATGGTGGACTGTGTCCAGTGGCCTTATCTGCTAGGACACCAGGGTATGCCCAGGCTACTCTCTTGAAAACTTACTTCATAATAACTTTAAAAAAATGTTATTATTTCTTTTGTTTATGTTGCTATATTCATTTCAGGGTATTGAAATCACACCTCAGTCTATGTGTCACACCATGCCTACCACCCGAGTTCTGGTGCCCCATGCAGGCACCTTGATGCCTCCTTCCTTCTCTTCCTGCTTCCAACTGCCACAGTTGCTACAGATTGCATCCTGTGAATTTTGTTGGGGTTTGTGTGTTTGCATTGTTTCTTTATACTCTACATATGAGCGAAACAGTCCTGTACTGCCTGCTTTTATTTCTGGCTTACTTTACTTAACATGATTCCCTAAAGTTTCATCCAGGTTGTTGCAAAGTTGTAAAGGGCACAATTTCATTTTTAATATTGTCATAGAATTTCATTGAGTGTATGTACCACAGCTTCCTTATCCAATCATCTATTGACAGGCATTTTATTATTCCCATGTCTTGGCAATTGTGAATTGTGCAGTTATGATCATGGAGGAGCAGATATCTTTTGATTAATTCTTTTGCATTCTCTAGGTATAGGCCTAGAAGTGGGATTCTTGGATTAAGGGCAGATCCACCTTTGTTTTTTGTTTCTGTTTTTGAGAAATCTCCATAATGTTTTCCAAAAAGATTGCACTAATTTACATTCTTACCAACAGTGTAGGACAGAGTAATAAACATCTTTTATTAATTACTACTTTGACAAAAGTACTTTAAAGATGTTAAATATCTATATAAGAAATTTTACCTTCACAGCCACACCATGAAATAGAGTTTTTTATGCCCATTTTACAGATGAGAGAATTTGAGATGAAGTACTCAGCAAGTCACACAAGTGGCAGAGCTTGGGTTCACATTGAAGTGTCCTGCAGTGCTCAGAGTCTCCTCAGTTCACTTTGCTTTTCAAGATGAGGTCTCAGCTCCCTATTTTTTTCCCTAGATTTCAAGGCTTTCTCTTCCTGTGCCTGCCCAACCTACCCAGGTTTATTCCCTAAGTACTTTCTTTAGCTTACATCATCTTACCACGCTCTTTTTTTGTGAACTTTGTTTTCCCTTTTTGTTCAGTAGAGTCCCTAATATTACTCTCAGTGTCTCGTTTAAACTCTTCTGTGTAAAAGATGACATCCCTGACTGCTTCAACCTCTATTATTAGTCTTTCTTCTTGACCTTCTAGAGAACATATCAAATAATATTAAATTCTTTTATTTTATTGTGTATGTACTAGTGTTCAAAACACAAACTGGTTTTCATTTTGGACTCTTGACTGTGCTTGCATATGTTAAAGTGGTGTTTATAAATTTGGGGAAACACGTTCTAACTCAGTGTGTGTCCATGGTGTGTACTGTTCTGTGCTGTAGGGCCTGGAGCATGTAATTTTACTATATTGAGGATCATATTGTCTGTCTTGTACTGTAACTGGTACAAGTACCATAGGAGAAATGTTTAAAAAGTCAATGGAGGAAATGATCTTTCATCACCAGTAGTGCTATTTAAGACGTGAGGACCAATGAGATGTTGTTATGCTCTCTCAGGAGGTAGACCATCAGTTATGGTAGTGGTCAGCCTGCTTCACTTGAAATGTTGTAGGGCATATTATGAATCAAGTAGAGGATTGCTTTTAAAACCTGTGCTGCAGCCCACTCACAGAGTGGGGTTCATGCTAAATTTGTAGGTTGTTCAGCCTCATTCCTTACTTCTCAGAGGAGGAAGCTTATAGAATCTATGCTTATTAATTTTTATTATGGAAAATTTCAAACATACAAAAATAGAGAGACTAACATGGACATGTACTATTACTTGGCTTCTGTAATTATTGACTGATAGTGAAAATTTGAGGGCCAATTATCACTCCCCTCTTTCCTGTATCATATCTTGAGGCTTTTAATATGCATTCTTAAAAGATAAAGACGTTTAAAAAACTTTTAAAATATAACTGCATCATAGTCACACTTGAAAAAGATTAACAGTAATTTCTTGATATCAGCTAGTTAATCTTTAGTTTTCTATTAATCTCAATCATCTACGTTATCAATTTTTTCTGATCTGGGATCTAAATAAGGTTCATGCATTTTGATAGCTTGCTAAGTCTTTTAGTTTCTTTCAACATATTGGTAACCCCTTCTATCTTTTTTCCTCTACCTTGTGAATTTTTTCTTTTCTTCCATTCCTTTCTTCCTTCCTCATTTAAAAAAAGGAAGGGGGAATGAAAAATTACTTAATAATGTGAAAATGTAAGAACTCTTGGTGAACCCTGGTGGTTCAGGGACTAAACCTATGCCTGCAGCGCAATCCAGGTATGGCCCAAGGACCCAGGTTTGTGATCCTGGAGAATGACTAAATAAATAAAATACTTCTTCCTCCTCTTGCTTCCTTCTTGCCTGCCTGCTGAGTGCCTGCCTTCATCCATGCCTGCCTTTCTTCCTCAAAAAAAAAAAAAAAGAAAGAAAGAAAGAAAAAATATTAGCTCACAGGCCATCAAAAGCAAGCAACAGACATTTTGTCATGTAGGTCATATTTGCAGACTTTCAATCTAGATCATTAATTCATTAGGGGTTGCAAAATAGTAATATTCTAAATTTGTTGTTTTAAGACATCTCATGTCCTAGATACAATACTTCTAGAAAGAGAAGCTTCCTCTTCATTGACTCTTTGGTAACCCACTGTAGAACATGACACGTTACAAATCTTAAAATAGTACAGTCCCCTGCTTCGTACTCAATAGTATGTGTGTTGTCTTACCATATGGCACTTTTGTTAAATACTGATGTGAGAGCTATGCTCTGAAAAACACACTCTCTGTAGTATCTACATAACACAGCAGTGTTGTATGCTTTTATTTTAGAAGTCCTTCAGTTATACCCTCTGAGGCTGCCTCCCTACTCTGAGTGGATATTGCTCTTGTGTCAGGAGCCCCTCTGGCTAGGACTGCATCGACTCCTTCCTGGAAGCCAGGTGGAGTGTGTCCTGCTCTCACATCCAGGGATCCCTGTTCAGTGGCCCATTGCCGTGCCACTGGAGAATATAGTTAATGTTTGTGTCATTTATAACTGAACTAGCAGAACCTAGTTATCCATTATAGACTTCCAATTTGGAGGACCCTTTTTTAAGGCAGTGGGAGTTATATAAATAGTTCCATTTAAATATCCTATAAAGTTTAAAATATTCAATGAAAGACAATCTCTAACGGGAAAAGTAAGTTGCTTATGAAGCCTGATAAAAAGTACCTGTAAATCATTTGAGTTTTAATGATGTCCTTTTTTTAATGGAGAACAAAACTTCTTAACACTGCTTTGAGTTTGAATGATAACTGTCTGCTGAACAGTGAGCAGCCGCCTCCTGACCTGACCAATTGTGTCATGTAACTGAGGAAATGAACTGTTTATTTATGGAAAGGTGCAGGTAGGAATGAAGGTTGGCAGGCAGGCAGGCAGAGAGGAGGAAGAAGCATTTTACTTTATTTAGTTCATCTTGCTTGCACCCCCCTGGTTCTCAGTCTTGAACCCGGGTTCTTGGGACGTATGTGGGTTATGCCAGCCAGAGGCAGCAGATTTAACCTCTATGCCACCAGGACATGCCTGAACTGACAGCTTTAGAGTTCTGATTTTGTTATATGATAAGAAGAAAGGATGATGGCAGGCTTATTGGTTAAGTTCACTGACACAGTCCTTGTACATCCCAAGGACCCGGGTTTGTCAACGGGGTGGGGTTGGGGTGAGGGTAGGGGATGTGTGAAAACAAAATGAACAACTAAATAAAATAAATTAAATGCTTCTTCCTCTTCTCCCTTCTTACCTGTCTGTTTGCCTTCATTTCTGCCTGCACCTTTCCTTTAAGGAAAAAAAAAAAAAAAAAGGATGATGGACTGCATTGGGTAGAATTGTATTTTCAAGTCATATTTCATATAAATGTTGAGTAAAGTTTTTTCCTCATTCTTCAAATTACAAAATAGCAGTTAAACTTTGACCTTACCACAAGGCTAGAATGCTTCTACACTTCCTAATGGGGTAATGAATTTTAAGTTGCTGGGAAGTAGGCTAAGTCATATTCCAAAGGCATTGGACAACCAGGTAGGACTTCTTTGGAATTGCCAGCATTCTACACTTCATCACCAAAGGAGGGATTAGGGAGAGCTGTAATTTGATAAGATCGAAGATATCTGTCTTTTCAGATTCTTAGAACTGAGAGAATCTTCAGCATAGTTTAGCTTGCTGACTGCTGACTCTCAGTTGCTGGACACCCTCTCGGATAGTAGTTCTTTTTGTCCTGGCCTCACAGAGACAGATCTAGAGACAATCAGATAAAAATGGTATGTACTAAGCCCATAATTAAAGGACCTTTGGTATTTTGACTTAAACCTCCTATCCAACTTAGATTTATTTTTCAGATGTCCTGGAAGATATAAGTATAGGTTAAAATTCAGCTAGATTCCTCAGATACGAGTTGAATGCCTCTGTCTGTTATTCCAGTGGGAAATTTTAGAACAAAACAATTATTCACTACTCTCAGATTTTCTCATTGAGAGTGTGGGAAAATGATATCCAAAATATCACAGTTTAAGGGTCATTGCCCACATTAGAATACACCAGTTTCATTGGTTTTAGTGGACTGGAGTCAGAATAGTCTTTCTTTGGAATACAATGTAGGTTTTTGTCACAGTGAAGCATGTTTTAGGGAATATAGAGTTGTCTTCATTAGAAACTTGATATGGAGTAATTCATCCACCAAAAGACTAGCCTTTTGTTTCAGGAATGTGGGTGGTGATATTTTTGCAATAGTGATAAATCCTCTGTAAACTTAAGTAGAGACTAATTTTCTCTATTAAAAATTAATCCAAGAAGCTAAGAGCTTTGTGATTAGCCTAAGACACCTGGAAAGTTCTGTTAACACTTAGCCTATTAAATATTTACATGACTGAGGATAATGATGAAAAAATGTGTTAAAAATTTTAGAAGATATTTGTACAAGGAGGACAATAGATTATCTGTTTTATAAGATGGATCAGAATTATTACAATGATATAAATTTGAAGTCAGTGCAAGGTTAATGTCTGAAATGATTTATAATTTAATAGTGCTTCTGGACTTAATGTGCTTTTCTTTTTTAAAATAATGTTAGCTAACTCACACCAGGAAATGAGAGTTGGCTTTGTTGGGTTTTTTTTTTTTAAACTCCATCATTTGGATATTTGCCAAATCTGTACAAAACATTAAACATCTGCAGATGTCTGTTTAAGACCTTCTTTATGGTTTATAATAGAATATTTTAACCATGGGTACTTGTATATTATACAGTTATATGTGAAAGCTACTTTATTTTTGCCATTTTATTTTAGACCTCGGTTTTCCATTACTTGTCAGGGGGAGTCTTACTGGTAATGAGAAGTGACACTGGTAAAGTGTAGAAAGTGATGTGTACTTTTAAATGCAGAGCTCTCTGTTAAGTTTAACAAAGATAAAAACACACTTCCAGCTATTCCTCAAAATTTGAGAGATCTTTTCTTTTCCCCCACAAGGGTCATTTTGGGACCGTGAGACCATACTAAAAAGGAAGAGTTTTCCAAGCTTGAATCCTTTTGATTTTTAAAATAAAGAAACAGCCGCATCACTTCCTGATAATACGTTTGATCATTTAGAATGCTTTCTATCAAGGAAGTTGTGTCTGGAATGTAAAAGCTGCAGCAAACAAGAGTGGTTAAGAGGGTAATGTGATCTCCAAGGGCTTGGGAACTTCTCAGAGATGAAGTTTTCTGTGAGTCAGGTTTAATCATGCTTTCCAGAAGGAAGTAATGCCAGACTTCAGCTAAACAAAGGGGATGAAAGTCAAAATAGGAGACTAAGTTTTTTAGACAAATTTCAGTAAAGAGGTTAAGTTCTAAAATGTAGCATTGTCCCTTAAAAAGCTATTTATGCTTTTTGGGATCCCTGTGTATCCAGGCTTGTATAGCAATGCGTAGCACTGCCAAAAAATAGTAGTGAGGAAATGCTAATAAAGTGCTTTTTGGTCGTCATTAAATTAAATTTGAAGAATCATTTCAACTCTGCATAATTGTAATAATACTGTACAAGTGCAGTGTTTCTTTTCTGTCTTAGTGTAGGAAGAGTTGTTTAACATGGGAAGATGCTATGTTCTAGATAAGTGCAGTTTTCAAGTGAATGAGTTAAATCTTTTAGATCCAGCATTAACATTTTTGGAATGAATTTCTTCAATTTTCCATATTAACATATTGTTTCAATACTATTAAAATTCCAGGTAAAATTAACAGAATTATCCTGAAGTTTCTTGAAGGAATGAACAGCCAAAAATATCAAAAACAATCTAGTTATTGAAATAAATAAAGATGGTGAAATGAGAGGGAGTAGACAGTAGCCATGATAACTATGTAAACATATTATGATTGAAAGGAACATTTTTAATCATAGGTAGGACTAGATCAGTAGACCAAAACAGTTAGCCAGAGATAAGAGTTCAGAATATGAGCTGTGTAACAAGGCTTTGCAGTGGGGAAGAGGCAAATTATTCCATTAATGTCCCATAAATGTGAGGTAATTTATAAAAAAGAAATATGTTTATAGCATTTTATTATATCAGAAGAAACTCCAGAAGGATCATATTCAATAGCTACTTATAAAATTAAGCAAGATAAAAAACAAATAAAATGGAAACCATTTTTTATTAAAATTCTATAATGAGGTACACTGTACAAATTTATAAATTTTAGGAACAAATTACAAAAGATACATTTGAATAAGAATCAATTGACTATAAATTCAAAATAAAAAGCTTAAGAATATATTTTCTCTGAAATATGAATATGAATTGATAGGCATTGGAAATTCTAGTCTATATGTAGGGGAAAGTCATGAATAGACAAAATAGAACAAGAAAAGTAGAATTAAGGTACCAACAGTATTAAAAATGTTCATCATAATTAGTAATTCACCAAAGAAATGCTTATTAAAGTAGTAATAATCAGTTGCTTGCAATATAAGAATATCTTATTAGAGACATGATTGTTGTATATTGCTGGTATGAGGATGTATTGATACCGTTTGCTAGTAAGATAATTTGGCTCTATGTTTCAAGTCTGAAATGATTTCTAATGTGTAGTCCCCATTTCCACTGTAAATCTATACAACTATAAATCAGACCTGAGAAAGTCGTTCTAAATGTGAAGAGAATTTGATGTGAAAAGATTTTGACTGCATTTATACTACTGGAAAGTTTGAAATACATAAATTGATGATGATCATTTTAAATGCCTGATGATGCCTATGTAGTGAAACTATATTGGTATTTAAAATAATAATTACTAAACCCTTGTAATACCACTATTTTCTAGTTCATAAACACAGTATGAAATTATAAATGTGCTATTACAGCTTTATATTATTTAAGCGTAAAATGACTAGGAAAATAAGAATTGCTTTCTAAAAGCAGCTTTATTAAAGTATATTTTATACTCCATTGATGTTTTCATGAAGCATTTCATGTAGCATTGTGCAGCCATCACAGCAGTCCTGTTCGAGAATGTTTCCATCACCCCCAAAAGATCCCTTATTCATGCCTCTCAGCCTAGCCTTAGGCAAGCAATGATTTGCTACATTTTTAAGATTCAGAAGATTTCTGAATTTTAATTTAATATTTTAGATTGAAGTAACAGTTTGTAGCACTGCGTATGTTTTAAGAGTAAACGGATCACACTTTCACATGTGGGGTGCTACACCGTACCCACCGCCACATTTCTGATGGTCCTCTGACGCTGTCTGTTGGACCCCCACTGTCCTTTGCACTCGCCTCCATTTCTTCCCTTCTGGTAACCTCATTTCTGTTGTCAGAGTAGAGTTCAAGGGTTTTTTGCTTTTTGTCGTTGGTTCATTTTGTTTTTTTAAAAAAATATATTTCATATGTAAGTAAAGCCATTTGGTACTTCTCTTTCTCCTTATTTTACATACATAGCACAGTCTTCTTGAGTCCCATCAGATTGCTACAAATGGCAAAATTTCATTTTTTATACCTGAGTAGTATTCCCCTGTGTGTGTGTATGTGTGTTAGTCTTCTTTATTCAGTCATCTGTCAGTGGGCACTTAGATTGTTTTAAGTTTTAAGGAACCTCCATTACTGTTTTCCAAAGTGGCTACACCAATTTACATTCCCATCAACATTATAAGAGGGTACTTTTTATTCCATACCTTCACCAATTCCTTTGGTTCTAGTTTTTTATTACATAGGCCAATCTCACAGGTGTGAGGTGATATATTGTTGTGGTCTTTTTTTTTTTTTTTTTCAGAGGAAAGGCTTGGGCAGGAATGAAGGCGAGCAGAGGCAGATAGGCAGGAAGAGAGAGGAGGAAGAAGCACTTTATTTTACTTAGTTCGTCTTGGTTGTTCCCACTGGCCCCAGGATTCGAACCTGGGTCCTTGGGGATATATATGGACTGTACCAAACCCCTACTCCACCAGAGTGTGCCTCATTGTGCTTTTGATTTGAATTTCTCTAATAATAAGTGATGCACATTTTTTAAAGAATATCTTTGCCCATCTGTGTATCTCTGGAGAAATATCTTTTCAGATTTGCTCATTAAATTTTTTTTTGTTATTTATTATATCTTTGTTACAACCTCTTGTTAGATGTAAAATATGCAAATATCTACTTCCACTCAGCAGATGCACCATATAATGAGATAGTTAGGGTGAGGTCTTGGGAGGGTCCTGAGTGAAGGAGCTTTGATCCCATGGAGTTAGGGTATGTCACCCCTCTGATGTGGCTGTGTTCACCCACCTGGGAAGCTCTCTGAACCCTGTAATTTTGGGTTTTTTTTTTTATCAGTTTCATTTAATTTGAACAATTATTCACCACATTTCTAGCCACTCTCTCCTCTTTGGCAATTAGAGGGTACTGAACATTCTAGACTTTGGATCATGGCTTGGTCTTTCAGGTGACCAGCTCCTATCCAGTCGCTCACCTGAAATGACCGTATTAAAATAAAAAACACACTCACTTAGGAAATTTCCAAGGGGTTTTGGAACCCTTTGATCCCTCATGTGAGGAACTGGAATCAAAGACCAAAAAATTAGAGTCAAAGATGCTCCTAGTGCTCTTATCATTTAGAAATTACAAGGGTCTTAAAAGCCTTGTGCCAGGAACTGGGTTACAGACTAAATGTTAGAAGTAAAGATTTCCTAGCACCCCTGTTTATTATAAGGGTTTTAGGAGCCATGTGTCAGGAACTGGAGGCAAACATCAATATATCCCTTATTTTTTCTCAAGGTTCTATTTTGTAGCCATTTATCTGTAGTTCTTTTCTTTATATTGTTGAGGTAGTATTCCATTGTATGGATATATCACATATTCTATATCCACCCTCCAGTTGATTAACATTTGAATTGTTTTCCCCTCCTTCCCTTCCTTTTTTGTGTGAATAATGGTGCTGTGAACACTTGTTAGATGTCTTTGTGTGGACAATTTTTTTTTTCATTTCTTCTCGGTAGCGTCCTAAAAGTGTAATTGTTGGATCATATGGTAAGTTTTTGTGTAAGAAACTGCCAAAGTGGCCATTTCCAGCAGCATTTTATGAGGGCCCCACATCCTTAACAGTACTTGATATTTATTGTCAGTTTGATGATAGCCATTGTAGTGGAGAAAAGTGGTATCTCATTGTACTGTTCATTTTTTCCAGTTTTTTATTGTGGTAAAATGCATATAACATTTACCATCTTTGCCTTACTTTGGCTTTTTGTTTTTCTTGTTTAATGTTGGTTTTGAAGTACTAGAGACACCTGGAAGTGCTACATCAGAATTTTGATGAGCTAAGTGCAGATCGCTGATTTGATCAAGATGATCAGGAAGCAGATAATTCTCATGATCATTTTGGGTTCCCACATGATTGTTCCCTGTGCTTCCTATCTTCAGGGTCCATTAGCAGTAAAAATTAAAGAAAATATAACTAAGGGAGGGGTGGTTGCATCTGTGGGGAGTGCCAGTATCATCTTTGCCATTTTCAAAGGTACAGTTCAGTGGCATTAAATACATTCATAATGTGCCACCAGCACCACCATCCATCTTCTGAGCTTTTCATTGTATAAAACTGAAACTGTACCCGCTGAGCAATAAGTTCCTACCCCCTCTCCCTTGAGCTGCTGTTCATTTTCTGTCTCTATCATTTTGACTTCTGTATTTCAGAGAGTGAAATAATACTGTATTTGTTTTTTTGTGATTGGCTAGTTTCTCTTAATATAATGTCCTCAAGGTTCGTCAATATTGTAGCATATATCAGAATTTCCTTCCTTTTGAAACTGAATAAAAACATTTTGCTTATCTATTCAGTTGCTGGGATGGATTTATTCCATGGTTTAGCTGTTGGTGAATAAGTACCTCTTTCATTGTGGTTTTAATTTGCATTTCCCTAATGACTAATGCTGTTGAGCATGTAAAATGGTTTTAAAATTCACATTTTAGTCTTTAAACTCTTAACCTATTATAATTCTTACTGTAACAAAACAAGAATCTTTTGAGACTTTACAGTTGGGATAGGTATGGGCTATAGATGGAACTGACTTGAATTTAAGTAGATGCTAAAATGAATCTACTCATTATAAATGAACATTATTTAATTTAGGCCATTGTTTATAAGTTTCTTTTATATTGATTTAAAAATATTGCCATTTTCCTATTTTCTTCTTATTCCTTGGCATTTCACTTTTAAGCTAAGACATCAAGTATGGATGTTTGAACCTTGTATAGAAATAGATTATAGATGAACCTAGTTATCCAGGTAAGAAGGTTAAACTCATTAGCAAGTCAGTGTTTTACCCCATGGTTGTTTTTGTTTTAATAATCATATTACTAATGTGGATCTTGTTACTGGATTTGTTTATATAGTATGCTATTACATTGTTCTGTTTAGTAAAAAGTGTTTTGCTGATTTACGTAGAAGCAACCAGAAAAACGGTTTTCTGCTAGGTAATTAATGCTTTCTCCTTAGCAGTTAGTTATCCATGTTCTAATCCAGTACGACTGCAAGATGTAATTCAGGTAGTGCTTACAACTATGATTATTTGTCATTTCTCTATGCCGAGAATGGGGAACAGGAAAATATATTCTGCAAGGCAAAATTAGGCAGACATCTCCTCTTTTGTATCTTCCCCACATCCTCTTTTCAGAAGAGCCCTTCCACTTCTGCTTCGGACCTACCAACTTCTTCAAGGAAGTCTTCAGACACCTTTCCCCCACTAGTTATTCCCTAATACTGGTCTCCTCTCATTTTTTTGCCTTAGGTTTAGTTGACTGAGTGGTCCCCATCTTACACTTTCTTTCCACACTACTCCCATAAGTTTTGCTTTCACCACTGAGGTGACCTCCAAGACAGATCATGACCTAACCAGGTCTCTGTATCTTTATTCACTTTTTGTTGTTTCACACTATAGATCACTCTAGTTTTCTTGAAATCAGCACGTCTCTGCTTTTACTCTATTTAAATGATTCTCCTGCTAGTACTTCTGCCATTCTCTCTCTAGTCTTGGTTTATTTTCTTTCTGACTCTCATCTGTGGTTTACTTCTTGAACTCTACTTCTGCTAAATTAGTTCCTGATGATTCTCTAGAACTGGTCAGATAATCAGGACTTTCTCTGTGTTTCTCCAAACTTCCATCCCCACCTCCATACACATCATTCTAATTACAGCCTGGAAATGACTCACTTCTAATAGCTGTATTGGCTACCCATCCTCTCTGTATTATAAAGGGATTTTAAGACCCTCACAATCTAGCCCCAACCTGTTTTTTTTTTTTAATTTTTTTACTGATCTCTATATGCCTTTCTCCAAATGTAGTCTCCTCTTAATACCTCTTTACTTTGAATAACCTTTCATATAACACTCAGAAATCTCAAGCTACTGAGTCCCACTCTTAACCTTCTTTACCCTCTTTACCCTTTTAAATTCCTAATTGTATTTAACAACCGACTCCGATGATAATTAAGTGATAATGCCCAAAGTTTCTTTCCCCCAGGACAAAATAGTGCCTTTCTCTGTATGCCTGTGGTTCTTTATTCACACTGTTAGAATAGCAGTCAAATTGTATTTTACTTGGTTTATATATATCTGATGTCCCCTTCTATGCTGTGAATTACTTGAGATGTACATCTTTTTAATTTCTAAATCCATTATATAATCCTTACACAGAACAGACACTCTGAATGTCAAATGTGATAGGCTTCTGGTATTACTCAGTGATCAGCATCCTGGTATTCTCCTGGACCAGAAACATTCACATCCAGCCGTTGCCACTCCCTCTGCACATAACCCACCTTTTGCTAATTTATTTATTCTTCTCTTGATCCACATGTCTGTCTTTGTGCTGGTACCTCTAGTCTTGACTGTTATAGCTTTGCATAATTTTGAAATTGCAAATATAGTCTTTTAATATAGTTGTCTTTTTCAAGACTTTTATCCTATTCTAGTTTTCCCATATGAATCTTAGGATCAATTATAGCAGATATGGACCTTAATTGGGATTGCACTGAATCTATATATCAATTTGGGAAATATTTCCATTTTGACAGTATTATGTTTTCCAATTCATGAATATGGATGTCTTTCCATTTATATAGGTCGTCTAACTTCTTTCAGTAGTGTTAAATGTATTTATATAAGTTTTTTGATCCTTCTTATAAATGGAATTGTTTATTTTTGAATTGTTCGTGGCTAGATTTGAATTGCTACAGTTGAATTTTCGTATATTCTATCATGCCTTACTAAAATCATTCATTAATTTCTAAGAGTGGTTTATTTGTGTGTGTCGGTTCCTTAGAGTTTTTCTGTATATAAGATGCTTTCTGCTTGTTTTCTTCCTTTCCAATCTGAATGCTTTTATTTATTTGTTTTTTTGACCTAAGTTCCTTGCCAGTACAGTATTGAATAGAACTGGTTTTCTTGTCTTGTTTCTGATTTCTTAGAGAAAACATTAAGTTTCTCATTGTTAAGTATATCTCTTTGGTTCCTTGTTTGTTACATACTTATATCATGCAAGAGTACTGGATTTTGTCAAATGCTTTTTATACACTCATTGAGAGAAGCAGGATTTTTATTTTTGTACTCTGTTCTATTAATATGGTATATTACATTGATTGATTTCTGGATGTTAAACTAAAATTGCTTTCCAGGGAGAAAACCCGTTTGATCCTTTTTGATTGCAAACTTTTTCTTTAGGCTCTTTTTGGTTCTTTTTTGATGATTATGGAATCAATAATCATTTTCTGCAGTTTTGAAATTTTTTGTCTTTTTGGTGTTAGGGTAGTTTGGCTACATAATTTAGCTACATAAAATGATCTGGGAAGTGTTCTAGAGCTTTCTTTTATACCCATTGTGCTATGAATTAATAAGATAACTTCCAGCAACACTTTCTCATTATTGGTTCTTGTGAAGTGTACATGTCTGGATAGAGTAGGCTGGAGTTTCAGCTGAACCTAAGTGTATTTTTCTGCAGTTTGCTGTCTTTTTCTGATCATTTTCCTTTGTATATTTCAAGAAGGTAATTCTGCTTTTAGAGTGCTTAATAGTCCAAATAGCACCTTAATTCTCATGATGGGAATAGTACTTTCTTTTTTTACAACAGTGCCAACCAGCAATGTGCAGTTTGTGAAACAAAATTGTAATCGTTACCACAGGATGGATCTTATGTTCCTTTGGTATCTAAAATACTGCCTTTGTCATGAAATTCCGTAAAAAGGAATCATTCTATATTTTAGGAAGACTCTAAGATATAAATGCTGCATCTAATCTTTCTCCTTGTAGTAGTCATTTAAGTGAAATATGGGTAAATGTAATTGTAAGGTTTTTTCTGGGCTCCGCGAGGAGAAAATTTCAATCAGACAGAAAGCAGAATAGTCAGGGCTTTATTGGACTTTGCGCTCCCGGGCGAAACTCCCAAGTCCGCAAAACGGGCCTGGGAAAGTCACGCGCAGAACAAAGGGGTACCAGCTCTTTAAGCAAAGGAATTTCGCGGGCTTCCCATATGGCGATTGGGATTGGCCCTGTGAATCCAGGTGTGGGGGTTGCATCCCTTATTCTGACATCATCCACCTTTTTCCCCGGGCATGGCCGCTGCTGCTTTTGTCCCTGGGCCAGCCTAACAGTAATTTTGTTTGAAAGGCCTTATTGTAGTTTTAAAAACTGAATTACATATGTAGGGAAGTGAGTAGCTCATTTGTCTTATCCACTGAACTTTTTTAGTTGCAAAAAAGAAAGCAACTCTGGCTAACTTAAGTCAAGAAGGGAATTACTGAAAGACTTTGAAACAGATAAAATGAATATGGATTATTCATCTCTTGGAAGGAACAAGGATATTAGTCACAGACTCTTCTTATTGTCTTTCTTGGGATGAGTCTTTTTTTTGGCTGTTTTTCATGCTTGTCATTATTTGGCTCAAGTTCCCATGTCTGGAATAGTCTGCTTGGCATAATTTGGGCATGTGTACTCCCACCCCCACCTGCTTAGCCAGTGGAAATCAGAGCTTCCTTATTCAGTCTCACTAAAGGAGAATGGAGTTGTTAGAACTACAAAAGTGGGGAATGTATCAGCAGGGTGCGAGGGGGGGTGGGTGGGGGTGGGGGATGACGACACTGACAATTTGTGATTTTTCCTCTTTGAAAAGAAAGGTAATCCAAGTTCCATTCATCCTAGCACCCATGACCAGTCTGGTATGTAAGGACAGCTAGGATACATTCCACTGTGTGTGTGAGAGAGAGGGACACAGACAGACAGAGGAGGGGGAGACAGGCATGTAATTTGATACTGAATAAGGGTTAGTAGGACTTCAGAGAAGATAGTGATTAGGGTGAGGTAGAGAACTATTGTGAAAAAATGGAAGCTAGTAGTAAGGATGTTTTAGTTTATAGAAAAATAGTATTTTCAGAAATCCTCACTTTAAAAAATGTTTCAGGTTGAATGTTGATGTAATTGACTACTTTGTAACCCTGCAACTTACCTATAAACACCAAAAGTGTTTGCTCCTTAACAATTAATTCCTGCTTGCGAGGCATAGAGATAGATTGAAGAAAACTGAAAATTATTCATCTAAGACCTTTATATCATGACTATATCTAAATAAAATATAAATCAACATTAATCAGATGGACTGTGAAGAAGACACCAGAGTATCAGAAATAACAGCTGGTGCTGTTATGTGTTAAAGGGCAAGCCATCAAAAGAGATTTCACCTGAGCCTTAGCCTTCCTTGAGCGAATGTGAAACTATTTCCTACTGTGAGCCTCCATACTCCTGGACACAGTTTGTGAGGTCCAAGATTTCCTGACTTCCTGCCCAGACTCAGTGACTCAATGCAAGAATTCCTTCCGAGGGAGAAAATTAGTATTCCTCTGGGGCTTGCTACCACATGAGAGTGCTCTTAATGTTTGATTCTTTTAAAATCCTGCTCCATGATTGAAACAAATGTTAACTATTATATAAATTTAGAGAGCTAGTTGAGGACAGTGGCTGTTACTTGGCTGGATTAAGTAGAGGTCATGATAATAGAAGCTTTGATAGCAATGGGATCTGGGCTAAGCTTTCACTGAGGCGAGGCACAGGATCTCAAAATCCCCAAATGGCTGGGTTGGAAGAGACTTCAGAGGACTAAGGAGTCTGCTTTCAGTAGAAATGATGACATTTTACATCCATGTTAGAATTTTGTGGTATTTTCTCTGCTCAGACTGAAGACTCACTTGTAAACTTTCCAGTTAAGCATCTTAAACTGCTAAGGACAGGAAGTTCCAAATTGCAGACCAGTGCAGACCCAGCCCAGACCCCCCCGGAAACTCTGCTACGAACTTGTTGGACATTTATTGTTCATAGAGGAGTCATGGACCAAATCATTTTCAATTTGAATGTACAGAATTTGTTGGAAATAAGGAGATTTCTGGAACAGAGAGAAACCCAAATTTGCTCACCCTCCAGATGGAGAGCTTTGAATGACAGGGACAAACATTCGTGTAGTGGTTTATGATTTGACAAATTACTTTTCTCCTGTGCCATTTTATTTAATCCCATAATTTTTAGACACAGGCATGATGATCATCATTCTCTTTTTTTTTCAGATGAGCAAACTGAGATTCAGAAAATACTTGTGTAATCACATGGTTGATTAGTAAAGTGGCAGATATGAAATTAGGACTTGTGTCCTGGAATTTCCAATCCTACACATTTCTTATGGGTAATCCATGCAGAGCGGGGAATACAAACTTTGACTTAGTTTTTCTGAAACCAAGAAAACGGTCTGTTGTTTTACATGTCTAGCTACTAAGGCGATTGGAAAGGTGGAGAGGAGTGACTACTCTGGATGAGGTCAGATGATTATGGAAAGCCTGTGGAAAGACTGACAGACCTGGATGCTGCCCAGTCACTTACCATTCACCGCCCTGCCTCTTCCTCAGAATGAGTCAGACCAACCCAGGCATCCATTCTATGTCTCTAGTGCTACATGCTGATTCCCAGGGACCTGTCAGCCTTTCCTTCAGTTTTCAGCTTGGAGTTCTTTGGTCAGTGTTGATTGGGGACAGCCTCTTTCTCAATAAATGTATCTTTATTCTAGAGATAGAAACATTTGTACAGCTGGGGAGATAAAATGCAAGTTGTTAATAATGGCTTCCCATTAAAGCTACGTTACATTGTTTATTCATCACCATTGATTATTTTGCCAAATGTTTTGTGTAAAAAGCTTCTTCGCCTCTGGATGTCTCAGGATAATTTGTCACCTACAGTACTCAACATCCACTGCTGTGCAGTCAAGAGAGTGCTGGGTTGCATGCTGGAGCCCAGTCAGCTGACCACATGCGCTCTGTGCATCTTCAGGAGGCTGCAGCCTCATAATTAGGACAGGTGAACTTTCTCGATAAGGATACACAGTTGTTGAGTTGCTCCTGCATCTAGAAAGAGACCAGCAACAACAACACTGCATACAAGCTGTTGGAAATGTGAAATCGTGGGCCCTACCCAGGACCTACTAAATCTAAATCTGCATTTAGTGAGGTCCATAGGAGTTTGTGTACATTTTAAAGTTTAAGAAATACTGATGGAGTGGACATTGTTGTTTGCTACCAGGATTCTTAATAACAAAATACATTTTTTTTTCCAGTTATTTTCCCATCACCCCTAGACAGCCATGTGGATCTATTAGAGTACTGTTTCCCTCTGTGACTGCTAACAGTCCAGGAAGAGTCATAGGACATAGGTTAACTCAGGCATAAAGAAAAACTTCTCCTTTGTTTTTGGTAAGTATTTTCCCTCACACCCAGCAAGCAAGAGAAATAATGAAATATGCCCTTCATAATAATGATAATGAATCTTCAGATAATGAAGATATATTCATTTTTATATTTATATTTATATTCACTTCATATTCATTGACGTCCATCCTGTGACTAAGAGGGATTCAGTCTTGGGATAACTCTTACACTGAAGTTGTCAGAGCAGAGACGGAAGGAACCCTGTGTTCTTGATTCTGGCATTGAGCTGCTGATCTGTCTGTCCTACACTTGGATCTCTCCCTTACTCTAATCTCCCAATTACGTGTCTAAGATTTCTCCTGACTTACACCATTTTGATTTTGAATTTTTTTGTTACTTACAGCTGAGAGCATCCTATCATTCAGATATGAAGATAGGTGCTAGACATACCAGGTGGTTGTTTCGTTGTTCCTGTGAAAGATCCATTTTTATTTCAGCTGGTTATAGGTTTTCTCCTAGTCTTATGATTAATGCTTTAACCTTGCGGGGATCAATACATTGTTTAGATGAAGTTAGGAAGAGGAAATAAGAAGAGAAAAAGAATGGGGGTGAAAGAGGCAAGCTTGCAATCAGAATGATGGTATGCTCAGCTGGAGAGCCACCTGACTGGAGTGCTGATCCAGCTTTGGCCCTTCTTTGGTGTTTGGAGCTCAGTTTCCTCATTTATAAAATGAAACAAACAATGAACTAGTGGAGGTAGAATTGCTTTGAAAACATAACTTTTTTTTTCCAATTTATTTCTCATTATTATTTATCATGGTACAACACATGTAAAATTAATTTTACCTACTTTTAAATGGACAGTTCAGTGGTGTTAAGTTCATTTTAACAATGTGAACAATCATCATTATTTTTAGAACTTAATTCCTATAGTTGCCTCGTGTACCTGGAATCATACATCATTTGTCTTCCTGTGTGACTGACTTATTTCACTTAGCATCATGTCCTCAAGGTCCATCATGTTCTTTTTATAGATGAATAATCTAATTTTTGCATATATTGCATTTTATATATCCATTTTCTTGTTGATGGACATGGGTTATTTCCATTTTTTTTTTTTTTTTTTTTTTGCCATTATGAGTAATGCTGTTGTCAACGTGGGTGTAGAAGTTTTCTGTTTGAATTCCTAGGAGTGGAATTGTTAGATTATATGGTGTTTCTTTTTAATTTTTTGAGGAATCTCCAAACTGCTGAAAACGTGACCTTTTAAAAAAATGAATTGTGGGTAATGCCCTGTGGCCTAGTGATCTGGTATGTCATGGGAGCAGCCCCACATACGTCCCAAGGTCCTGGGTTCAAGACGCACAATTGGGGCAACAACCTGTGTGAACTAAATAAAAAAAAATAAAAAATAAATTTTTTCTCTGCCTCTCTCTACCTGCCTGTGTACTTGCCTTTATTCCTGCCTGCACCTTTAAAAAAAAAAAAAAAAAAGAAAAGTATTGTTATTTGTACTTTCAGAAATAGATTATAAGAGGGAACTATTCTTTTTGAGGCTAGTTTTTTCATTGGTTAAGAGCACTTTGTTTTTAGAATGTGACTCATGAACTGACCCATTTTTAAGACAATGAATATATTATCAGATTCAGATAATAGTACCTCCTTTAATGAAAATATACAAGTAGGTAGTTTGTCTAAGTTAAAATTTCAAGAATTTAAGTATAAAATTATTTCTGAAATTGTTGATGTCAAGACATCCAACTTTGTGTGTTTTTGAGAATGAATTGACTTATTTTTTCTAATAAGTGTGGTGATGTCCTTATGACTTGTGAAAAACAAAAGGTTGAAAATATGGATTTAAAAATATAAGATCGTTATATCAAAAAGACTAGAAACGACAACTTTGGAGAGGGAGTGGAGAAGAAGGAACCCTTCTACACTATTGATGGAAATGTAGATTAGTGCAATCTTTTTGGAAAACTATGGTGATTCCTCAAAACCATAAAGATGGATCTACCATTTCATCCAGCAGTCCTACTTATAGGCATATACCCAGAGAGTATGAAAACACTTAGCAGAAAAAATGCCTGCACAAGTCATAAGTCAGGTCATGGAAATAACCTAAATCTCTGTCAATAGATGATTAGATAAAGAAGCTGTAGTATATCTACTCCATGGAATTCTATGCCTCTTAAAAAATATGAAGTTGGTGTACCCTGGTAGGATAGCAGCTGTGCTCATGCCACATACATCTCAAGGTCCTGGATTCACATCCTGAGGCCACTGGGGAACAACCAGTATGAACAACTAAATAAAATAAAGTGCTTCTTCCTCCTCTCTTCTGCCTGCCTGCCTGTCTCTGCTTGCCTTCATTCCTGCCTGTACCTTTCGGTTATTAAAAAAAAAAAAAAGTAGAAGATATTGTACCCTTTGCAACAACCTGGGTGGAACTGGAGTGGGGATCATGTTAAGTGAAATAAACCAGAAAGAAAGAAAACAAATAAGTTTCATTTTATGTGGAGTGTAAAGAAAGGAAACAAATGAACAGATATAGTTCAACAAAATTAACAGGAAGCAAGACTGTGGCTCCCATGCAGTAGGAGCCAGGAATGAAGGAAGGAGACATTAAGGAGGCCATAAAGGACATTAGAACTCTGATGGTGAGTGTGCTGTGAAGTACATACAGACTGAGGTGAGACTTCAATACCCTGAAATGAATATAACACTGTAAACAAAAGATAAGCGAAATCATTATTTAAAAAAAACACACCAGTGATTTATTAGCAAGAAAATATATATTTATATATACACACACATATACACAATTTGATGCATGCATTTGCATAGGTATGCATCTATTCTCCAGAAACATAGTGTTGTAAACAAATGAAACATTAACTTAAAAAAAATAAAAAATACAAGATCTTACTGTTTTATCAACACTTTCTGACAAACAGAAATAGCCTGGGACTATTAAATAAATACCTGTTACAGGCATAGGAGTAGGAAGAAAGTCATTTTGTGAATTTTTTTTTTTAAGGAAAAGTGCAGGCCAGAATAAAGGTGTTTAGGCAGGCAGGCAGGGAGAGTGAGAAAGAAGGAAGAAAAACATTTATTTATTTTGCTCATCGTGGTTGTTCCCCGCCCCTGCCCCAGCTGGGTCTCGAAACCTGCGTTCTTGGGATGTATGTGAACTATGGTGGACTTACCCATGAGGCTACTGTAGCTGCACATTTTGAGAATTCTTATTATAATATCTCTAAAATATACTAGAAGATAAACATAGGTTTGATATTGATTGCCCCCTCTTTTCCTGAAATTGTAATCTTGTTTCTTTAAGCCAACCAGAGCAGTTGCACATTGTTATAATATTCAGAATGACTTTGCTGTTCTGCATTTTTCATTCATTTTTAAATGTGACTTAGTCAAATTGACTTAGTCTACAGAGTGTATTGGAGACAAATATCCTTTTACATTAATAGTGAAAAACTTACAAGAACCAGTTTATAGGAAAACAGCACCATGATGCAATTCTCAATTCCCACTCTCAGGCTGACTGACCTGGAGCTAAACATCTCCTCCAAGAAGTTACTCTGTAGGGAATGATCTCTCTGCCCTTAGAGAGGGGCTTTAATTCAGAGTTTGCATGTAAAGTCCTCTTCAGGAATCTATGAAGATAGATAATAATAGAATCCTTGCTTCTAAGGTTGTTGGAACATTAGTCTAGGGGATGTGGGAAGTGGTTCTGAGAATGTTTAAATGTCCTAAGCAATGTTAAAACATTTGAAAATAACTTCTAAAGTGTGGTGTTCTCAAGTAATCCACATTGCATATAATTTTGTCTCTTGATTTATTTCAGTCTCTAATTGCCTATGATTTATAATTGTGTTCCATAAAGAGTAAGAAAATAAAACTTATAATTGTGGTCTTATAATTGGCTATCTTAATAACTCCCAAAACTATTACTCTTATTTTATAGCACAGTGTCAGTTTTGTCTTATATTAGCAACTACTTAGGAGATATGAAAGGGCGTGATAAAAATCTGATCTCTTAATAGGAATCACGTTCTTCATGTTAAAAAGAATTTTTTCTTGACTTTAAAAAAAAAAAACTTTTACCCTCTGTCCTCAAGTGAAATCCATGTGAAATTGAGCATATCCACTAATACAGTCTTATTCAAGATGGGTTTGTGAGCAGTACGTGTGCACATGTGTGTATGTGTGTTCTGTTTTAGTGAGGTGATCAACACAATCACAGTGACTTGACACTAACTTGGCCTTGAAAACTATTATTTGATGTCTTTTTCCTACAAATATTTGTACTAGGAATTGTTCTCAGCGCAGGGATTTAGCAGTGAAATAGAGCCCACCACCAGCCCCCACTGTGGAGTTTCAGTTTGGGGAGCAGCCCCTTTCACCTCTTTATTCCCTGCATTGGGAGTAGGTGGTGTGGAATGCCTGTCTGGTACCCTTCCTGTGGGGTGTTGTTCAGCTCTGTGTCCCTGGGGCCAACAGAAGGCCTGGCACAGAGGGGTTGTCCGTGAACATTACTGAATGGACAAATGAGTGAGTAGTGAGGCCATGCTCACCGTCCATCTGTATTGTATTTGCCTCCTAACTGGTCTTGTTCTCCTTGATCTGCCTGCCTCAGTCTGTTCTTAAAACAGTAGCCTAATGCTCTCGTAAAAACTAAAGTGAGATCCTGTCACTCTTGTTCAAAGGCATCCTATCCTATAAGTCCATTTTATCCTGAGGAAAAGCTGCCATGTTTACTGTGAGCTACAAGGCCTCACCTCTGGTCTCCTATTGCCCTCTGGTCTTCCTCCACTCATTCCCTTCAGGTCAGCCACATCTGCCCTCTGCTGTTTCTCAACATCACCGGCCAGGCTCCCGTTTTAGAACCTTTACCAGTTGTGTTTCTTTACTGTGTCAGATAGACACAGGGCCTATATGACCTCTTAGGGCACTTTTCTCAAACATCATCTCCTCAAATTGCAGCCCTCTAGGTCTCTCTTCCTTGCTTACTGCACCTCCCCACCACCACACATGTATACACATCACACACACACACCCCTTGGATGGATTTTACTTTTGTTGTCATCTGTCTCTCCATTCTATTAAATACCAGCAAGACAAGGATTACTGTTTTGTGTAGTGATGTATCTGCGATATCTCGAAGAGTACCCAATTAGTGCACTCAGTATTTGTCGATTCAGTTACATCCTTGTGGCCTAGTGGATAAGCCCATGGTTTGAGACCTGAGACCGGGTTTTAGGGGGAACAACGAATGTTTCTTCCTCCTTTCTCTTCCTGCCTACATGCTCACTTACCTTAATTTACTGCCTGTACCTTTCCTTTAAAGCTTTTGTTGATTTAGTCAAAAAAAGAATTTAATGAATATTTTAACCTAAAACATACTTTTAGTAGGGCCAGAATGATACTTTCTGCTTTGATAAATCACGTTAGTTTTGACAGCGCTGTGACTCAAATCTGATTTGTCTGATTCTAACTCTAGTTGGGCAACCAAAAAGTTGATTCCTGCTTTCTTGAAGGAACCTGACTGCAAAGTGCAGACTCAACTACATATCTCACTCTCAGTAGTGTTGGTGTTCATCACTTAACTTTATGTGGAATCTCTCATTCAATTGATAATGCAAATTGAAAGGTGTGCCATCCATGAGAAGTGTGCTCACAAGGTAAATGTTGGAACTTTGCCCTAAGATTCAGGCGTATCAGATCATAAAGACTCCCTCAGCATTAACTCTTGTCTTGTCACATAAGTGAAATATTCTAACTTTGCCCTCACCCCTGCCCCCTTCAATGGGGTTCTCTCTGAGGAAATTTTTTTCTTTAAAAGAAAGGTCCAGACAGTCAGAGGAGGAAGATGCTTTTTATTTATTTTATTTAGTTGTTCATCTTGAGTGTTCCTGCTGGCCCCGTGTATGTGGACTGCACTCAACCCCTGCTCCTCCTGGGCACGCCCCTGAAGAAATTCTTCCTTGCATTTTATTCTCTGAAATTTTTATCAGTTGAGAGAGAACAGGAGATTGGGCAGAATGGAAGACTTCCATATTTTACTTCTGAGTGAATAAATTTTGACAGTTTACTGGTCTTTAGGATATATGGAGTCCTCGTGATTAGGTACAGGGAGCGAGTAGTGGTTGGAGAACATGAGAATTGAGAGAAGAGCATGATTTTGGAGATGATTAGACCTTTTGCAGTTTATTTAACTACCTGAATATCAGCTTAATGTACTTTGCATGTTTTATTTTCATAAGTGCCCTATGAACTAGGCAGTATTATCCATTTTACAAATGAGAAGTTAGGAGTTTAGAGAGCAACACGATTAAGGTCACGTGATAAATTAATAATGTCTTAATTGCAGATTGATACTCTATAAATCAGGGTCTTCACAGATACAGAACCAGCAGGGTGAGGGGAAGAGATTGATTGGTTTTAAGGAACAGCAGAGTCAACCAGCAGTCTGGAAACCTAGGGAAGAGACAAAGTTGTAGTTCAAGCTGGAAGAACGTCTGCTGACGGAATTCTTTGATTCTCAGCAGCTTTTCCAAGTTTGCAGTGACCGCTGTTATATAAGGCTGTCGGCTCAGGGCTTGGCACCTACTGAGGTGAACTTACAGGTAAGTTGTTCAAGGGTGGTTGGAGTGGAATGTACACAGCTTGCTACAGCTATGTTGTCATGTTAGGACATACTGAAGTAAGAGAAATGAAAGTGTGGATGACATAGTGTAGCCTGAAGAGTGTCTTTTGTCTTCCTCCAGCAAGGGTGTGTGCTGCCCCTGGTGATGGGAATGGGCAGGGCCAGGCTTACGCCAGCTTTTTTAGAGAACCTGCATTTTCAAGGCAGTGTGTGCACTGGAAGAGATCTCTGCGCTTTCTCCAAGTCCATCTCTGTTGAAACTCAGAATTGCTCTATAACTGGATTGACCTCTGAAATATTTCATTCTTTCACTGTTTTCTGTGGTTACTGTTAAAAGCCAAGAGGTTTTTTCCCTCTCTTTTATACCCTGTGTGCAGTCATTGGCAACATGGATGGAACTAGAGGGGATTATGCTGAGTGAGATAGACATGAACATATGGTTTCACTCATAATTGTAATATAAAGCAACAGAGCAAACAAACAGACACAACAAAAACCAACCCTCAGATAACTGACCGTAGAACTGTTACCGGTGGGGAAGGGTGTAGGTGATAGGGGCGAGTGGTGACAGGGATCCGGTGGACAGTGGTGAAGGATTTCTGGTGATCTGATGGTGGATAGGGTGTGTTGTCATAAATTTAGGAATGATAAACCTGCACATATGGGCTTACATTATTTTGTAAAGCAAAGTTACCTCAATAAATAAAAAAAAAAAAAAAAGGATGCTTAAGGAAGGAATGAATTCTTGAGAAAGATAGGCTGTGAGATTAGAGGCCCTTTTAAATTTCTGTTGCTGTAAGTTATTACATCTTAGAATTGTAAATGTCAAATTAATTTTCTTTATCCTATTTGGTCATTTAATTGACTTTCTGGGTACTGACCTTAGGGTCTGATTTACATGTTTTGCTCCCTTTTGTTTTTTATGTTGTTTTATTTTTTGCGTGACAACCTCTATTCCATGTCCACGTGTAATAAAATGAAGTTTTTCAGGGGGTTATTGGGCTCATTCCTCTACCTTGGAGCCTGGGTACATTAGGCCACTTCTCTGCTTCACTTTCTTTGTCAGCAAAATGGGGATCACAGTTCTACCTATTTTCTTTCCTGTGAGGGTTAACTGTGGGTTCCTGGTGAGTTGCCCAGAGCAGTATAAGACTAATTAAGCCGATTCACACAAGCTGATTTGGTGATGGTACTGCATTGATGCAGTACAGGGGGTAGAATTAAAGAATCCAATTGTGAGTGACTTCTTGCCAGCAGGTCTAATCTTCAGATAAAGTTTCAAAGGCATATATTATTTATACTCTCATTTATATAGATGAGGAAATGGACTTTCAGAGGGTGACTTGCCACAGAGTAAGAGGCAGCACTAACTGGAATTCAAGTTTGGGTCTATAAAATTCAAACTCATGCTCTCTCAAGCTCTTTTATTTTGTTGTAAAAATCAAATAACAAAATTCACTCTTTAAGTTTTAGTTTTAGTAGCATTACGTTAATTTACATTGCTGTGAAATGGATCTCTAGAGCTTCATTATCCTGCAGAACAATGGAATTTTAAACTCATTAAACATTACCCCCTCACATCCCCCTCCCCAGCCCCTGGTTGAGTTTCCTACTGGAGATATATAAGTGAAATCATGCAGTGTTTGTCCTTTTGTAATGGCTTGTTTTACTGAGCTTAATGTCCGCAGATTTCCTCCATGTTTTAACAGGCATCAGAGTTTCATGCACTTTGAAGGCTACATAGTATTCCATTGTGTGTATATTACCAGATTTTGTTCAGTCATCTGTTGATGTTTGTGTGCTTCTACCTCTTGGCTATTGTGTATAGTTCTGTTATGAACATAGATATGCAGATAATCTCTTTGATACCCTGTTTTCATTTCTCTTGAATGTATACCCACAAGTGGGATTGCCGGAACATATATTGGTCTATTTTTGAGGAAGGTCAAACTGTTTTCTATAGCAGTGGCACCGTTTTACAATCCTACCAGCAGTGTACAAGGGTTCATATGTGATTTGCAAATATTTCCTCTCCTTCCAGGTTGACATTTTACCCTTTTAGCCTTTTATATACTTTTTTTTTTTTAAGGTACAGGCGGGAATGAAGGCGAGCAGAGGCAGGCAGTCAGGAAGAGAGGAGAAAGAAGCATTCCATTTATTTTATTTAGTTGTTTCCCCTGGCCCCGGGTCTTACTGGGGGCCTCGAGGTGTGTGGAGACTGTGCTGCAGGGGATCAATGCACTAGGCTACCAGGGCGTCTCACTGAAGCTGATTTGTCAGTTTTGCTTTTGGTATTATATCCATGAAATCATAGCCAATCCAATGTCGTGCAGCTTTTCTCCTGTGTATTTTTGTAGGAGTTTTAGGTGTTTAATCCATTTTGCAGTAATATTTGTATATGATTTAAGATAAGAGACCAACTTTATTGCACATGGTTATCCAATTTCCCAGCATTCGTTGCTGAGGAGATGCCTTTCCCATCAGACCTTTTATTAAGGGCAGAGGAGAGAGAGTGATATGAGTAGAGAAATACAGTTATTTTGGGGAAAACAATGCTAAATACTTTTTAAGCTTGTTTACCACTACACAAATGGAGAAAGATTTATGTAAATCTTTGCTTGTATGATTGTTTACAAGAGTTATGGAGAATGTGTTTCCTCCACTTAGAAGAAGTTGGGAAAATTATTTGTGTTTGTGTAGAGAACAATAAATCAAGGCATTACAGTAACATAATATTCTCTGGCTCTGAAAAGACCAGCTTTCCAGAAACACGGTCTGTGTCACTAGAATACGGACGTTCTTGGCCGGTTGGTAGTCGGGGAAGGAGGCTTTTTAATGGCAAAGTAATGAGGCCTCAAACTCCCAGAAGGCAACAGAAATGGAAGAGAAAAGGAGCCAGCGCCTCAGAGAGGTATACCCTGAGGGCTTAGGCACACTGGGGCAGCAGTGCTCCGGAGGAAAGTGCATCCCTGGGGGGCACTGGTGTCTCAGGAGCAAAGTGCATCCCTTCGAGGCAGCAAGGAAGAGCCCAAAGAAAGGAGTGCCCTGGAGGCTGAGGCACTGGCAGCAGGAGTGGCAGAGACAGAGGGTGAGGGACTGGACTGAAGACTGTCCAGTGGAAGGCAGGGGGCGCTTTTTTCCACTAAGTAGCAATCTTCGTATGTGTTATTTCCCTGAAGGCTATGGTGCAGTAGAGGAGACAGTGCTTATAAATAATGGTAATAATGATAGTAAGAAAACAAAAGGTTGTCTTTTAGATAACCTTAGAGGGTCTAGAAGAAGAGAAAGGGCTTTTTAAAGATGAGTATAGCAAGAGACTTCACAGTGCTGCTTCTGTAGGTCATATTAGTATGAATAGAAATTGGGGAGTAAATATTACACTTCTGTCCCACTATGCTTGACATTCTTTTTTATTTTATTTTTTAAAGGAAAGGTATAGGCAGGAGATGAGCAGAGACAGACCAGAAGAGAGAGAAGGAAGAAGCTTTTTATTTATTTTATTTAGTTGTTAATTTTGGTTGTTCCCATCTGCCCCAGGACAGGAAACTGGGACCTTGGGATATGCACTCAACCACTACGCCACCAAGGAACGCTGCTAGACATTCTTTTTGAGCTGTTTGCAAACAGTATCAATACTTAAGAAATAAGCATGTATGTATGTATATAATTGCTCATTATTCACATGATTCCAATAAAACAGGATACTAGCTGCTCTTAAAGAAATGTTGTAGTACCTCATATAAGAACAACATTCTATAGTGAACAAAGCTGTCTCACATTTTAATACAAAGAGTAGAAAAGCTTATTAATGCTTTGAAAGAAGTAATAGTAACATTCCGGCAGTAACTTTAAAATATTTAGTCTCTTCTTTCATTGAAGATTCTAACTTTTATATCTGGAGCATTGAACATATAATCCTACAGGTTAAGAAAAAGACTGAGCACAAACCTCACCCCCCCACCCCTTTATTTTAGTTCAAGAAGCTAAGGTGAAAGCTATGAAAACCATGAACCTAAATTAAAAACCCAGGGCTGAAAAAATAGAGAAGCATGGACTAAGGGCATTATTTAGGAGAATTCAGTGCATAGAGTGGGTATCTGAAGAGACTGAAGGAGATTATTTTATTTGGTGTCCTCTGCTCTGGAGTTCGGCCAGAGTTGATTAACAGCCTGCAGAACCAGTGATCCTTAAGTTTTTGATAAAGTGGGTAAAGGGTGAAATTCTTCTGGAAATGCGGAATTTTTTTGTTTCGTTTTTTAAGGAAAGTTGCAGGCAGAAATGAAGGCAAGCAGAGACAGAAACAGGCAGGCAGGAAGAGAAGAGGCAGAAGCATTTTATTTATTTAGTTGCTCATCATCTTGGCTATTTCCCCTTGACCTTGGGTCATGAACCTGGGTCCTTGGGATGTTTGTGGACTTCATGGAGTAAACTTAACCATTAAGCCACCAGGGCATGCCATAAATTCTGAATTCATTGTAGCTGTTGTAAAACACATGCACAATAATATATTGAACTGTTGTCTTCACACTGGTTGTATTATCTGTTCTGTGACAAAGCCACAAGAACACACAAGAACAGCTATTTTGAGGCACAGTTGTATCGTGAGACTTATATCTTAATCCTGATTTTTATATTCACATCCTTTGTGCCTTATGCTCTCCTTTTTGTTCCATGAACTTTCTTTGTTGAAGTGTAACTTGCATGCAGTAAACTGCTTGTATTTGAATTTTACACTGTAAGTTTTAACGCAATATCATTATCACAATCAAGATATTTTACATAACTGTCATCCCCACATTTCTTCATGGCTCTTTGTCATCCTCTTCTGAGTCTCTGGGAACTCTTTTGCTATTGGCGCATATAGGAAAAAATTCTGAGAAACACTTTTAGGGAATTCTCTAAAAATCTAGATAGAATTGGCCTAGATTCCTGAGGCAAGTCGTGGCCATTTAGCTTGCTTCCTACGTCCCTCTCTTGACCTAGAACCCAGCATAAATTGTAGTTCTGAACACGTAGTGCCTGTTTATCGGTGCTTTGTAGCTTTCAGGGCTGACCATGCATGCTTAGTCAGTGCTTCCCAACCTATGGTGAAGGTTGAGACTTTTTAAAAAGTAATTTCAGACTTGCCCTAGTGGAGTAGTGGTTTGATCTGCCACCTCCCACCAAGAACAATTCATATGCATCCCAAGGAGACCTGGGTTTGTGTCCTGGGTTCGGGAGGAACAACAAAAATGAAAAACTAAATAAAAATAAATAGAAATGTTTTTTCTCCTCTTCTCCCTACCACCTTGTCTTCATTCCTTCCTGTATATTTTCCTTAAAAAAAAAATAAAAGTAATTTCCAACATGTTATTATTGATGTACGCTCTGTAAATGAAAATAAAAATGAGTTACTAGAAAAATGAAATGAAAAAAGGTCATGAATGCAAGTCTCAGTTTTTTCTCTCAATTCCTGTGTCGCATTAGTATGTTTCTCTTTACTTGTTCTCAGTTTCAATACTGACTTCATTGAGATTGACAACAGACTTTCATGATCAGGGGCTGTACTTAATAATACTGTGATAACCAATCCTGCTTTTCCCCCATGTGTTTCCCTGGGTACAATGATTTTGAGGCCATGATGTTAGCTTCCCTCTTGAAATGTTTTGCAACTTTTGGCCAGTTTTTTTTTGTTTGTTTTTTTTTTAGCGAAGGAATGAAAGCAGGCAGGAAGAGAGAGGTGGAAGAAGCATTTTATTTTCACTTTTATTTAGTTACGCAGCGCTGGTTGTTTCCCCCTGGACCCTGTACTTGACTCCAGGGGTAAGTAGCCTGAGCTCTTTTGTAGGCAACTGACCTAACTGCTACTCATGAGATTGTGCCTGGCCAGTTACTTAGACTTGAGAAATGAAAGGAAATCTAATAGTTGTTGAGCTTACTATATGCCAGCCAGTGTGCACAGCATATTTAAAAATGGCTTTAGCTGGTGCTTCCTGGTGGCCTTTTGGATGAGGTCATTGGATGTATTCACATACACCCCAAGGACCCATGTTCAATACCCTCTACCTGGGAAAACAACCAAGATGAACAATTTAAAAAAATAAATGTTTCTTCTTACTCTCTCTTCCTGCCTATCTGCCTCCTTGCCTTCATTCCTAACTGCACCTTTAAAAAAAGAAAGAAAAAAATTAAAAAAAATTAGCTCTGGACTTGTCATATATGCCCTTTGTCGTGTTGAGATCTACTCTATATCCACTTTTATGAGAGTTTTAACATGTTGAAGTTTGTCAAATTTTCCCTGCACTTATTGAGATGATCATATGATTATGATCCTCTATTCTGTTAATATGTTGTATACTTAGTATGATATCAAACCATCCTTGTATTCTTGGAATAAATCCCACTCAGTCATTGTGTATGATCCTTTTAATGTACTGTTGAATTTAGTTTACGATGTTTAGCATTTTTGTGCCTATGTCCATCTGATCTTCTCTTCCTGTTGTGTCCTTGACTGCTTTTGGTATCAGGGTAACGCCGGTCTTGTAAAATGAATTTGAAAGTGTTCCCTCTTCTAGTTTTTGGAAAAATTTGGGAAGGATTGATAGTAATTCTTCTTTAAATGTTTGGAAGAATTCACCAGTAAGATCATTTGGTCCTGAACTTTTTTTTTTTTTTTGGAGTAGGTTTTTGGTTACTCCTTCAATCTCCTTACTAGTAATTGACATGCTCAGAGTTTTTTTTTTTTTCATGGTTTAGTCTTGGCAGAGAATTTTTATTTTTTATTTCTAAGTAATCCTCAAAACAATCCTGCAAGCATGCCTTGGTGGCTCAGCCACTAAGCTCTTGGCTGGGCCATGGTCCACATAAAGCCCAAAGACCCAGGTTTGAGAACTGGGGCTGGAAGAACAACCCAAATAAACAAATAGATTTAAAAATGATTCTTTTTTTCTCTCTCTTCCTGCCTGCCTACCCAACTGCCTACCTGTCTTCCTTCCTCTTTAAAAGCAAAGCAAAACTGCAAAGTACATGTTGTTACTCCCAGTGGAGGGTTCAATTAGCTCATTCATATTTGTATAATCAGGTATTTGTTTTTGGATCCTTGCCTTTGGCTGATGTGCCAGGTATATGCTAGCACTGGGGGGAAAGAGAGCAGGCTAGTAGTTCATTCTTTTGGAGCTCACACCTGTTGAAGAAAAGAGAAAGTAAACATAATAAATAAGAACCTACTAGATGGTGGTAAACTATGTAAAGAAAACTTATAGAAGGGTCTAGGTGGTGGGATGTACGGTTGTACCATTTTTAGTAGGGTAGTTGGAGAAGTCTTCACTGTGCTGGTGTTTGAGCGAAGATCTGAAGGGCTGAAGGAGAGAACCATCCAAGCTAGAAGCCGTGTAAAGTCCCAGAGTTTTGTGGAACTTACTGACATCAAAGACCTTTCTCCAACTAGTAAATGACTGATTGGGTTTGAACTCAAACTTGACACTTTTTAAAAAAATTTATGCTTTATACTCTTTATTCACTTTGTGTGTCCCTAGTTTTAGAGATGCCTGATCCTAATAAAGTGAAAATCAGTTTTGGAATGGGAGTACAATTTGAGTGTGTTAGGGAATTAGACCGAAGGTCTGCTCTTTGTGGATTTTGCTTCTGAAGAGGTCTGGATATTTTCCAAGGCATGGAGTATCATTTTCCTAAGAGTACAAAATGCAAGTGTTTTGTAGCTGAGTTTCCAATTTAAGTAAATGAATTTCTCTAGGGGACATAGAAAGCTAGACAAAATCAGAAAAAAGAATTTTCAAAGCAGAAAAGATGATTAAAGCTTTGGAAGGATGGCATTGCTTTGTTTAAGCACTTTAAGTTGAGGCTTTGTGTTAAGTCATTCCCTGGTATTTACCAGACGGCTCTACTCAGCATTTGACAGGAACCTGTGCAAGGTCTCTTTCTTGTCTGGCTGCTCTCCACCATCCAAGACTTTCTTCTGCATCTGCCAGCAGCTTTGATCCCGACCCCTTACGACTGTAAAATTTGAACTGATGTCCTTGGTTTCCATAGCCCCTTGTTGCTATTAGGCATTCTCCCTTTTCATCTGCATTTTAAATTGTGCAGGCTTTTGTGAGTTGGTCTTGAGTTTATTTTTTTAAAGGAAAGGTGCAGTCAGAAATGAAGTTGAGCATGCAAAGAGATAGGAAGACAGAGGAAGGAGGAAGCATTTTTTATTTTTATTAAATTGTTCACATTAGTTGACCCTGTCCCCACCCCACCCCTGACCGTCCCTAGGTCTTGAACCTTGTACCTTGGGATGTATGTGAGACTACTCCCAGGTGTACTAGACCACTAGGCCATCAGAGAGTGTGCACCAGGCCATGAATTTATTTTATGAAACTTAATATATGGCTACTCTGAAAATCACAGAATTATAAACTTAATATACAATTAGCTTTGCATTTTTGATAATTGAATTGGGAATTATTGGATATCAACTGTTTTTTTTACAGTACCTTGTTAATTTTTAAAAAATCTCTCTTTTTTAAGAGCAGTTTTAGGTTCACAGGAAAGTTAAGAAGGAATTAAATTTTCCCATATACCTCTTGCCCCGACGCATGCACATTATTATCAATTTCTTTTACCAGAGTAGTTTACTTGTTACCATCATTTCATCACCACCACCTGAAGTCTATAGTTTCCATGCAGTCCACTCAACGTGTACATTCTATGGGTATGTACAATACAGCTGTTTATTATGGTATCATACAGATTATATTCAGTGCCCCAAAATTCTCTGTGCTTTGCCTACTTGTCTCTCTTGCTCTCCCCATTCCTCCCTGAGTTTTATGTTGAAATTCAGTAATTGAGTAAGCTTGCATCTAAGTTTGATGGGGTATTTTTATTACTTTCGGAATATGTATTACCTGCTGTAGATAACATTATTTTGCTAGCAAACCCTAATGCCCTTGGAGTGTTAACATTTCAGCAGATAAACTTCTCACACATCTTTTGAGCTCCAGATTGTTTTATCATTTTTAGCTTCCCCTCCAAAGCTAGCAGGATAGAGATGTAGGGATGGGATTTTTTATTTATTTATTTATTTTAAGAAAAGGTACAGGCAGGATGAAGGGCAGTAGCCAAAAAGGTAGGAAGACAGAAAGGAGGAAGAAACATTAAAAATTTTTTTCATCTAGTTGTTCATCTTGGTTGTACTCTGGCTCTAGGTCCTTGAGTCCTTGAGATGTATGTGAACTGTGCCAGCCAGACTGTGGAGTGAACCGCTAGGCCACCAGGGCGCACCAGGGATAGGAATTTTAAGACTGGCTCCAGGGTATTTTTTGATACTTTTTCACACATACCTGTATGCTTTTTACATGTAAGCTAACCATTCTTCCAACAATGAAAAGCATAGCCAGCAAGCTCAGTATTGATAACTATATGGTGAAACCCTGGTCCTCCCAGAGTAGCTTGAAATAGTCAGTAGTTTTGCTGTCCTTGAGTCTCACGAAAAGCCCATACCTGCCTAACAGGCACTGGTGGTTACTTATTTTTTTAAAGCTTTGTTAGCCATCACATGTTTTTCACTCTTTCTTTTTTATTAGGAGGCATTTCTTCTTGAAATGTGTGTGGGAACTCTTGTTCTGTGCAGTCATCTTTTTTCCTTACTTCGGATTCCTACATTTTGGTATCATTGTTTTCTTGCAGTCAACTGTGGGGCTGAGCCGGTCTGTACTGAGCACTGTTAGAGGCACAAGGGTAACTGTAGCCCTGCTTTCTCCCGGCTTCCTTTTAGGCACTGTTTATGGTTCCTTTAAAAAAAAAAAAAAATGGAAGTTTTCATTTGTGATGCCTATTCCAGAAGTCAACCTTGAGTGAGAGGGCTGTTTAGTCGTGTGTGTGTGTGTGATCATTATGGATGTTTTGATAACATATGATACAACATTTTTGCTTCTATAGCTAAAACCAATCCAAACAGATTTGCCAACAGGACAGAAATAGTAACAAGATGATAATAAGAGGCACAATGTGCTCCACACCTATCTGGCTGATGCCAGGGTCTGCAGTTCTGTGCTTGATAGATAACCTGAGCAGAAAGAAGGTCTGGGAGTGGGGGACACAGGCCTGGTCTTAATGGTAGTGTCTGTCTTAAAGCAGCATCAGAATTACTGGTTTGCCCCAATCACTGTAACTCTGTTTTAAAAAAAGTTTTTGGAGTCTGTATGTGAACAAGAGCAGCTTGACCCCAGGTTTTATTCATTCTTTTTGGGGGTGGGTTAGAACTTTTGATAATGAATTAGCACCAGTTCAGTTTTTTTCTTTAAAGGAAAAGTGCAGGCAGGAATGAAGGCAAGCAGAGACAGGTAGGGAGGAGGAAGCACTTTGTTTATTCTATTTAGTTCATCTTGATTGTTCCCATGGGCCCTGGGATGTGCACCCAGATCCTTGGGATGTTATGTGGGCTGTGCCCAACCTCTACTCTACCTGGGCGTCAGTTGTAGCTCAATTTAACACGGGTTTTTAGAATATCTCACAGCTCAGTCATATGTCTTACATTACAGTGGCTAAAGAGGGAAAGGAACCAGTTCCTGGTCTTGGAGGTTATAATGAGCAAAATAAAACCCATGTTTACTTTGATGAGTAGTAGCATGTAGCAAATACTTTTAAAAAAATACCATGGTCAGTACTCCAAGCACAGGGAGCACGGTCCTCAGGGGAAGGAGCTTTCAAACAGAGGCTTAAGACCACCCCAGCAAGGACACTCATTCTCTCTCTGTGTTATGCTTCCTCATGGCGTTGTTTGATTTTGAGTTATATGTCCAAATTCCTTGAAGATGGATTTGAAAGTACCAGAATGCAGTGTGATCTCAGCACTGCTGGTGCACTGTGCATGCAGGTGTGCAGTCAGTGCTCGTTACTTGTCTGGCCACTGAACTCTGAATCACTAAAAGCCCATTGAACTGTGTTTCTCCTCTTCACTGGGCCTGTCCCAGTGCCAGTTGCGTACAGCAGTGCTACAGTCAAGTGTTTCCCTCCCTGAGAACCGCTTCCCGTCCTCCGGCTATGTGAGCATTACTGCTCCCAGCTGTCCTCGGCCCTCACTCTGTGGAGCCTGTCTTGCTGCTGCTCAGCCATCGTTCTGTGCCAGCACCGCCTGCTTCACAGAAGACTGCGATGCTCTGTGATCTCTCAGCTGATTCGCCCTCATGCCCCTGTACTTCAAGTTACAGCACACCAGTCGCTGCTCCGTGTTTGCTGAAAGGAAATGAAGTTTTCAGTTTACTTGCGATTGTTTGCCACTCATCTGTGTGCTTCAGTGATACAAAGTAAGTTAACACTTGCATTTTCTCAGAAATTAATTTTTATGCATTTCTATTCTCAACAAATGCTAATTTTTCTGTATTAAAAGTATTTATTTATTAAATAAGAGGGAAAAAGGCACTTCAGATGTTTTAAACTACCATTTAGCATTTCTGGGAACCTACAAAGTATTTTGGTGTAGCTATTAGAAAAGAAAATCTATTTTTTCTAGAAAATGAAATCTGGTCCTATTTTTACCAAGTGATTGTTGAACGTGCTTATGGGATTGTACATGTTTGATACTGTAGTAAAATATGTAATAAAATTAGTTACCAGTAACTCCTAATTGTGACTCATTCTGTCTTCCTTTTTTCAATTAAATGATTTTTAACAGAGCATCTCCTTTGCACTTGGGTGTGAAAAAGCTTGTTTAGTGTATTTCTAATCCATATACCCAGTGCTGTTTCATTGTATTCCCTTTAAATGCAAGCACTTTTACATTTGAAATAAAATTTTATTAATATAATATTAGACATCTTTGAGTTTTATTTCTAGGTTCTCTATTTCTTAATAATGCTTTTTAATGCTGTGTGTGTGTGTGTGTGTGTGTGTGTGTGTGTGTGTTTATAACCATTTGCTCCAGGATACAAACCATAGGATTTACATGGCCTGCACCTCAGCTGCCTAAGTCACAGGGCACACCAGTACTTCACCTTGAAATTATTTTCTAATGTTAAACTTAACATAACTTGGTGGCATTATAAAATCTAGACTATGTGGAATATAAAATATCCATATTTTCCTTTTCCATTTTCATGGGTGATAAAGCTGAGTATTTCTACTGAACTAAGACATCACAGGGCATGTTGCTTGTATTCAGTGCATCTTCGTTGTATGGTGCTGCCATGCCTGTGGACTTGCTGTTAGTCTATAACTGGTTTTCAGCTATGTCAAATATATTTTAAGATTGTTTATTGTGTGTATAAAATACACACAAAAGTGCACAAATCTTAAGTACAGTTTTATGAATTTTCACAAATAATACATGGTTAAATATTTTTAAATATGAATGAATAGTAAATAAAATTAATTTAACATTTACTATCCAGGGCCTCTTAATGCCAAATAAATGTATTTATTTTTTGGAAGAAAGAGAGAGGAGGATAGTTGTTCATTTTGATTGTTCCCCTCAGCCCTGGTCCATGAACCCAGAACCTTGGACTGTGTGTGGACTGTGACCCAGTCATGGGTTTTACCCCCTGAACCACCAGGGCATACCAGAAATACATTTATTTTTAAACTTCTGTTACATTTTCCTCAATACTAATTTGGATTGTTTAAGTGGACTTCTTATTTTTCAGTTTGTTCATTTAGTTGAGAAAATTTACTGAGAACCAGCTCTAAGCCAGTCAGCTTATTAAGGTCAGACTAACAAGAATCAGGCTTATGAAATTTGGGTTATTTTTATTTTGGAGTACTTTGTGCCAAGTCCTAAAGGACCATGAACAACCAGTCTGAGAGACTTAGGGAAATATACCCATGACATGTAGACCAAGTTCTGTGTGATCAATGGGAATCACCCTAGGTGGCATTCCAGGGAGGAGCAGATGGCACCAGACTAAGAGCTTGGCGAGGAAGCAGCATGTTGAGGTGTGGTAGGCAGGTCCACAGGACTGGACTGGAGCCCGTGTGGTAGAGGGTGCAGCTGGAAATGCCACGTGGGAGCAAGTACAGATGAAGATTAGGAAGGGTCTTTTTGTCAGGGAAAGATAGCTTTTTATTATTGTTTTTCTTTTTTTAAAGAAAAGATACAGGCAAAAATGAAGGCAGATGGGAAGGGACAAGAGGAAGACGCATTCTTATTTATTTTTACTTTAGTTACATATCCTAGTTGTTCCCTCCTGCCCTGGGATGCAAACTGGGGTCCTTGGGATATATGTGAACTGAGCTCAGCCACAGACCTAACCACTACTCCACCAGGGTGTGCCTAGTTTATACTGTTAATTTAGTTTCCTTGGTTATAAGTAACAGGACTTGACTCTTGCAAACATAAACTAAAAATGAATATATTGGAAGAGAGTGGAATGTCTTAGCTGAAGAATGGAATGAAAATTTTGCATCTCTGAGATGACAGCCTGAGCAGCCCTGAATCTCAGCAGAACTCCTGAAGTTTCTCTGTAGGGTAATACCATTAACTAACTTGCTCTGCATGAAGAATTTTACTCTACCCAGATAGCTAGCTTTTGAGAAATGGATCCAGTGCCCGAACAAGAACCAGTCACTGTGATCAGGCATAGGAAGAAATACATGCCTGGTCTGTCCAAGCAGGTGCCTGTGTGGATCAGATGTGCTGGGTCTGAGACAGAAGTGGGGAGTGCTGCTCAGAAGGCATTGTTGCAGTGGCTCAGAGAGGGAGTGAGTTAGGGACAGTGATAGGAAAGAGTGGACAGAGACAAGTTAGAAGGCTGCTGCAGTACTCCAGTAAGAGGTGGCGGTAAGTGAAAAGACTCAGATATTTAAGAGTCAGAAAAGAAAGGAGTTTCCAATCAGGCATTAGGAGGTTTATGAGTGTTTTAAGGGGTTGAGGATGATTCTGGTGTTTTTGGCTGGGGCTACTGGGTGAATAGTGTGGTGCTTTATGTGGGGAAGAGCTGGTTTTAAGAGTGAGACTAGAACTTTCATCAGTTTTGAAATGTTGAGTTGGCATACCTAAGCAGACCACGCTTAAAAGTATTTGGATATGAGTAACTGTTGCCCAGTGTGTTACTTGTGAGAATCTAACTTTGCCGTCAGTATCCTATCACTGTAACATAGTGGCAGTGCCAGCTGTCCCTCTCCTGCCGTGTTCTTGGGGATACTAGAGTGGTCCTACAATATTGTCATAGGAATTTGCAAGCTTTGTCCACTCTTCTGTTCCCATACTTGGACAGATTTGTTTCTGAGTAGATGTCGGCCATTGTATCTTCCTTCAACTCAAAAAGACCAAGTGCTACTCTATAATGTATTGTGGTTTGAAGAGGCAAGTTACTTTATGAAACTTTTCTTGACGTAATTTGAATATTTGAAAATTAGGGACATATGATTAGAGAGTTAAAATAGGAATATTGTAGTTTACAGTGATCCTTACAGATACTTTGATCAGTGCTTTTACCATTAGGTAACTTGATGACCTCAGAAATCTTCTCTGAGACCACTTTCAGTGGTTCTAGAATGTTTCCCTAAGGAGGAACTGCGAACTTGTGGGGCACTTTTTGTTACCTTGATGGTTTGGGGCATTGAGTTAACTAGGGCTAGGCATGCTAGATATTATGGAGTCTGCAACCATAGGACTTGGTGCAGGTTAAAAAAAAAAAATGAAGAAAGTCTTTTAGGTGATATGCTCAGATAATTTCTTATCTATTTTAGATACAATAGAGTACTTTTACATAGTTCAGTACACACACTGTTTTCTGGAAATGCCAAAGTTTGCTTGGGGTTTTCCATTGAGTCTTATTCTCATAGGTGCTATTAAATTTTTTTGTTCTCTTTAGAAGCTCAGAGCCTTTAAAGACAATGATTAGGATATAGTGCAAGAATTTTAGGTTTCATTTTTAAAATGAGAAATGGTAACACAATGTTTTCTCAAGTGAAATAGGGCAGAAACTCAAGGGAAAAATATGGATGAATATGATGAAGTTGGATTACAAATACGTTTAATTATAAGGACCTCAGAAGAGTATGTAAAGATGGAGAAATTCAATAGCGCTTGATAGATTGGGTAAGTCAAGTTTACCCCAGATTGTTTAAAAGTCTAGAGGAAAAGATACACAAGGACATTGAACAAGTAACAAAACAGAACTATGTCCACTGAGAGTATTCTATAGAAAGTGATGCCCTTTCTATCTGTGTGAAGCTTATCAAGGAAAAAGGAATCCTGGCAGTGGAGGGATGAAAAAGCCTAGTCCTTCCCCTGGCACTCATCGGGAGCAGAAGAGGATATGGAACTGTACAGCCATCTGCTGGAGAGAATCAAACTTACGCCCACACAGTATTTCAAATAAAAGTGACTGTAATCATAGTGAGCCCACCAGTATTTATAAAGCATTTTCTGTGTGCTGGTAACATGTTTTTCAGGCTGTGGGGTAACAGTAAAAACGTCGACATGTTTTCTGCTCCCAATGAGCTGAGCTCTGGGGTCTCATGCTTTTGAGAAGAAGACTAATTTAGCTAGTGTACTTTTACATTAAGTTCCCTCTTAGACTTTGGGTGACTTTCAAAAAGTCATGTAACCTCCCTCTGAGCTTCATTTTCCTTTTCTGTAAGATGTAAAACAAGAATGACGGTGTCTTTCTGTGGGCTCAGTGTACTTAAACATTATTAAATGCTTGTGGGTATGTTAGGCAGGGGCACAGGAGCCTAAGATGAGGAGGAGTTTAGTTCCTGCCCTCAAGGAAGTGTGAAAAGAAGCTCTTGCAGTGTCTGTGAGAGGGCCTTGCAGGAGTGCTGGGTCCAGACAGCAGAGAGGGTCAGCCAGGCTCTTTTGAAACCTGATGCTTCACTTCAGTTGTAGGAATATGTTACAGTCAGTGAGGGGAAGATGGGGGAAGATCTTACAGTCCAAGAGGATGAGTATAAGTGGCATCGTTGGGAAGGGGACTGGCACTGTGAGTGGCAGGGAGTCACCAGAGCTGAGGATTTGGGGAAGTAGGTGGATCAGGTAACAGCGGGTCTGCACGCTCCATCAGGGGTCTGACTGTGCTCAGGGCAATGGAAAGTCACTGGAGAAGTTCAGCTACTTACAGAGACACGAGGTTCTTTAGAGAGAGCACTTGCTAGTTGGGGTTTTTTGGTTTGCTGGAAAGGGCACCAGGCTGGCAGTAGGGAACTTAGGGACTATAGCATCAGGCCACAGGGTGATCATGAAGGTGGGACCTGTGACTCAGCTGAAAAATGAGAGTGAGGTAAGGCAGAGGGACAGTTTTGAAAAAGATTTAGGAGTTAAAACTAGCAGGAGTAGATTTGAAGATATGAAGACAAGTGTTACCCTACCAGCAAGAGGGCGTGTTAAGAACTGGCTGGAGGCCTGGCAGGGAGAGGTGAGCCAGCAGACAATGTGATGTCTAAGCCATGAAGAGAAAGATCCAGCTGGTGTGCTAACTGGAGGAAGTAGTGGAGCCTTAAGGCACCATGACGTCAGCAGGGAGAATGTGCAGCTAGCTGAGCAGGGAGTCAGGCTCCACATTAGGGGAGTAGCTCTTAAGACAGGCAGAGGACGTGGAGCCTGTAAAGGAGACAGTGATAGAATCAGTAGAGACACAGTGTGATGGTCTGGAAACCAGGGAAATTGTATTGAAAATTTCCAGGAAAGCACTGTTTATAAGTGCCGAAAGTCAGTAAGGATAGATAATTGTCCTTGGGGTATGTTTTTTAAGAGATGATTGTGACCTTAATTGAGTTTTTTCTAGATTGCAGTGGGCTGAAGAGTACTGGGAATAGAGGTTGTACTTAGAGGACTTTGTCTGAAGTAAGCAGGAAGAGTGGAGAGTAGCTAGAGGGACGAAGGCAGACTTCTCCCGATCACCCTCCCTAGACCTGTGTCCCTTTGCCTGTCGTAGTGCCCTGTTTATTTCCTTCACAGTACATGGTGATCGATGAAGAATTGGGACACATGAAAAAATGTCTTGTTTTCCTTTGTTGAATTTTAACTGCAACAATTCTTAGACGATTCCGTGTCCTGGGACCATAACTCAGATTTCTGGTTGATTTTCCCTGTTCCCAGGATAGAGAGTGGCTGCTTTCCAGGGTTTTTATCTGTAGTATAAGACTGCATTTGTGCATTTAGCTTTCTTCTGTGTTTCACTCCCACCCCCCAGAAGAAAGAAATCAAAGTCAGAAAAATATGTGACTGAGTTGAGTACTGTATGAGAAACCTAAAAGCAGCGCTGACATTGTCTTAGAATGCAGTGTGAAGGTACAGCCGTGAGGGATACCCACCTGCGTGGACAGAGCCTGCAGTTTAGTACTTCCTCTGCCTTTCGCTTGTCTTTGATGAGCTCTTTTGCCTCTTCAGGCACTCCCCTCCTTCCCTGGAAAACAGAAGGCCCTCCCAGGTGCCCTTCGGCCCTGTTCCCCTCACTATCCAAATGCAGCTGATACCTTCTCCGTATTGGTATAACAAGCAAAGTTGATGATTGGTTTTCTTTTTTTAAAAAATTAGCTTCAGGGTACACCTTGTGGCCTAGTGGTTTAGTTCACCAGTCGTGGTCCACATACATCCCAAAGTCCCGAGTTCAGGACCCAGGACCTAAGAGATAACCAAGTCATCTGACCTGAATGAACAACTAAATAAAATAAATGAAATGCTTCTTCCTTCTCTCTCTTCCTGCCTCTACTTGCCTATTCACCTTCACTCCTGCCTGTACCTTTCCTTTAAAAAAATTTTTTTTTATATTGACCTCAGGTTTATAACCCAGAAATGCTATTTTTCTAAAAATACTTCTCTGTAATAAACTAGTTAAGGAACTTTCTTTTATTCTCAGTGAATTAGGACAAGAGAGCCTTCATTCATTGAAGAGGAAGACTGCATTAATTGCCCTCAAGTTCTTCCTCTGTCTCAACCAAAGAGCCTCCTTTATTCTTCAGTGGAAACTTGGCCCTGAGGAGTCCTGGGAGGAGACCCAGTTGGGAATGTGCAGCCTCAGTTGCCCGGCCTGACTCCCCTCTGCACCCTGTTTGTCTAGTATGTCTAGGGCGGAGGCAGCTGTTTCTACTGTGCAGCCAGGCAGAGCATGGCTTGCCTGTTTCTAAGCTGGGCGTCCAGGAAAGAGACTAGACTCTCTACCCTGAAGGGGGAAAGCACTCAGAGAAAATGTAAAAGATGCTCTATTAATTCAGACGTGGATATTTCTCAAAATTTCAGAAGCTTGCTTTTTATGAAAGTGCCCCCTCTTCTGTGCTGATTGATTATTGTTCATTCTTTTAAATACTGCTCTGCATGTTACATACAAATATTTTGAATAAGTTAGCAGATGAATTTCTTAGTTAAGTGTATAAAACAACTCAACAGGATATGAGTTGTGACATTTAGGGGTGTTGTCTTACTGCTTCAGAGCTGAGGGATTATCGTGTAACACACCATGTCACATGATTTGACTGAATGCAGGAAAAACAAAACCTCAACTTGGTTTCATTGGCTTAAAAATAGTTCAGGGCAACAGAGACAAAGTTAAGATGAGGAAGTACTATACAGTATAGGAAACAGGAGCTTTTCACGATAATTCACTGTGATGGGAAGCCAGCATCGCAAGGCCCTGATAAATAAGTGGAAATAGGAGTAGAAGCACTAAAAGGAGATTCCTTATTCTCGTGAATAGAAAGAGCGTGGAGACAATCAGGTAAAGAATTTGGAGTACTGTCGGAGAGGTGGGGATGTGTGTGCAGAGTGACTGAGGGGGAGTGGGTGTTTCAGAGAAATCTGAGAGAAGAAGTGGGTATGATGCCCAGCGTAGCCAAACACAGAGTTCTGTGTTTCAAGATTTGTTTGTTACGGTCTTTTCCAGTTATTAAAAAATCTAAAAGATAATTTGTCTAAACTTAACACATGCAGTGAAGTGGTATGGTAACACCACAATGTGGAGGATGGATTAGGAGGATCAGAGTGGAGACTGCAATACTATATGAAAGTTGTGTCAGTGATTCCTTCAGTCACTTGACACTTGACTTGTTTGCTCCATGTAAGCACTGTGCTAGTTTCCAGGGATAGATGACAGAGACGGTTGCAGCTGGTAGGTGCGAACATCCTGCAGTAGAGGACTCAACAAAGTGACATGATGGTTACTTGAACTTGTAATTTGTCAGAGGGGTGGGAAGGAGTCTTGTGTCTCATGGACAGCTTTATTAATGTCAGTAGCTTCAAGGGTCCCCAGAGAAAAGATAAAGCCTTTAAGTGAACTTTAAAAAGTGTTTTAGTTTTGTATTTTAATAGAGAGGCTTTGCAGTGATTTTGAGTTATGTCTTGCCCAAAGATTATTAGCAATATACTGAATAATCCATTAATTCTCAGAAGAAAGATGTACAGAGGAGTGGTGTCCTTATCCAGTGTCTTTATTGTGACATATTGTAGGTTCAAGTTAGTGTGTCACTTCTGGGACATAATTTTCAGTCTGCGGAATGGAGGTGGTGATGCCCTACAGAGAAATTCACTGAATAAGATGAAGTGATATAATAGTATTTCATGTACCAAACACTGCTTCAACTATATGATAGTATTATTTGGGAGTTGGTGGTAGGGATACTCCAATACCCTAGATGAGAATTTGGGGTAGGATATTTACGGAACATGAAACATTGCTAAATAATTTTAGTCAAATATTCTAGGGGAGGGAGGGCAGAAAAGATAGATATTCCCTTAGAAATAAATTTACAAGCTTAAAAACTATGCTAAACAGGACTTTTCTTTGCAACTGAAAATACATTTATATGCAGGCCGTGGAAGTGTTTGGAGACCTAAGTTTTTGGGGTTCAAAACTGTTCATGGTCTTTTTGGTCACAAATTTGGCAGTTTTGTCCTGCCCTTTTCACATATTTATTTACTGAGCTTACTTACCGTTCAAATACTTTGGTATAGATGAGAGACCAGCCTTGAATTCAAATCTTTCTTCTGCATTTGTGTGGTTCCAAACAAATTATTTAATATATCTGTGTTGCACATTCCTCATCTGTAAGTGATATAATACCTAATTTTTAAGTAGTAAGGATTAATTGGAATTATGTATGTAAAAGAATCCTGGCTTGATATTTGGTGGGATCTAGGTAGTCAGCGAATATTCCCTCCCCTCTCTATTATTTTATAGTGGTAAAATATATATAACATGAACTTTGTAATTTTCATCATTTTTAAGTAAAATTCAGTGACATTAATTACATTCATGTTTGCAACTCACACCACTATTTCCAAAACTCTTCTTCACCCCCAGATTTACTCAACTCATTAAAAATTAAATCCTCATTCTCTCCTCTTAGTCCCTATCCACTGTCTCTGTCAGTTTGCCTCCTCTATATATTTTACATAAGTAGAATCATACAACAGGACATCCTGTATCTGGCTTCTTTCACTTAGCATGATGTTTCTGAGGCCCATCCATGTAGCAAGTATTAGGTTGTCTTTCCTATTTATGGACAAATATTTGTTCTATGGGTATATTGCATGAAGTTGCTGAGTACTTAGTAATTTTTATATTTCAACTTTTTGAGGACCCACCAAGCTGCCTCCCTTTGTTTTTTACTTTAATCTGTTCCATTCATTCATGTCTGCTTTATAATCCAGAACTCCTGGAGCTCAGGGTTGAAGGAAAAGTTCTCATTAGAATCTGATAACCTCATGGTTTTTCTCTACCTCCAAACAGATGCAAACCTCTCCAAAGCCTTCCCCTGCTGGACTGCTACTGGAAAGACCACCTCTGTTTTCCTTCTTGAATCTTCTGTCATTCTTTCTTTTTCCTTCTGTTGGCTGTTCTTTCCCTTTCTTTAAAGGGATGTCAAGGAGGAAATCTGACAGGGGTTGGTCCTTCTCCATCCCCCAGCCTTCCCTCGCCTCATGTGGAAAGGACCTAGAGGTGGAACAAGCCCACATCAGCGCAAAGAAACTTAAAAGCCAGTTTTTTTGGAAGGGTTAGCACTTAGGATAATTAAGTTCCACCCAGCTTTCCTCAAATACTTGCCAAATTGAGTAGAAAATAAGAGAATAATATCATCCAAGGAAGGATTTAAGTTATCAGGACCAATAGCCCAGCACACTCTAGCAAAGAGCTGGAAGGAAATCATAAAAGTGAATTTTTTAATGACAAGCCAACCAGAAATAAGTCAGTTGTGATTTCTTAGTCAAAGGAATTGCTTTTCATTCCCTGTTTTCTGATTGACCTGGTTAGCAATGAACAGCAGCCAGGAGTTCGAAGTTAATTTTAATGATTTGAGTATGCCTTGATGGCCTAGTGGGTAAGACCACCAGACGTAGTCCACTTACATCCCAAGGACCCGCTTTTGGATCCAGACCCGGGGTTGGGGTGGGGGTAACGACAAAGAGGAACAACTAAATAAAATAAATGTTTCCTTCCTTCTCTCTTCCTTTCTGCCTGCCTACTTGCCTTCACGCCTGCCTACACTTAAAAAAAAAAAAAAAACTTTTGAAATGATTTGTTAGTATTTGAACCAGCTGGAAGGAGGTGGGAAGACTATGACAGACAAATGAGGGAAGTAGACAGTGCAGCTGGGGAGAAGGGAGATTTTGCTTAGAGAGTTCCCCACATACCTCTTCCCTATAAGGGTGAAGTCTATGGAAATAATTAGAGTGGAGAGGAACAAGAAAACAAAAGGAGAATACAGATTTTTCCATGGCTAACCCCAAGATGACTAAATCAGCTGCTGAACTCATCCACAGGATTTCTAAGACCTTAAAATAAAGGGAAGTAGCACTTACTGAGGTATTTTGTGTTGCTAAATACTAAAATGCTTTCCTTCTGTTTTTAGTCTTTGCTAGCTGTGAGGGGGTTTTATTATGCCCACAACATATATGAAAAATCTTAACTTACAGGTAAACAAATGTGTGCTAGGTAGTAAGAAGTAAAACCAGGATTCTAGCTCTGGCTGTCAGTCCCCTTTGCTCTGTGGTTAGAAATGAAAGGATGGAAGGATTCCTTTTAAGTTTGGACCGGGTGTGCCTGAGTTCTCAGTGCTTCTTCCTCAAACTGTCTTCTGGGCTCCATTTCTTTACTTAGTAAACAGGGCTTATTGTATTATCAATAATGGTGCTACCCAATAAGCATGTACTGTGAGCCACATCACATGTGTAAGTAAGACATTTCTAGTAACCACTCAAAAAGAAATAGGTGAAATTAATTTTGATATTTTATTTAAATCAATATGCCATTTTATCATGTTCAAACTACATAGCCTATAATACCTATAATTATATATATATATCGTAATCATTAACATTGAGACATTTTACATTTTTTGTGAATTAAATCTTTTGAGTTCTCATATTTTATACATAAAACACATCTCTGTCTGAACTAGCCACATTTCTAGTTGTTACATGTGGCTAGTGTTTATCAAATTGGACAGTGAAGGTCTAGAAAAAAACGGTTGCAGGACTCAGCCTAAAAAAATCAAAAGTAGTACCTCTGCTTTTGAAGCCTTTGGGAGGCATTGTGGTTGGACGGAACGTCACCTAAGATGGAGTACTCTGTGGAAGAAAGGTACCTTACACAAAAGGCAAGCGTACCCTTTAAAAGAAAATAAAGCCGCCACCATATCATGCAAGGACATTTTGAAATTAAAGGCTATTTGTGGACAGCAGTAAAGTTATATGACTTATCGCAACCGCCACTAATGACCACAGAAAAACTGTTTTGACTGTTACATGCTGGACCATATTTGGGCATGGTGATGACATGTCTTAGCAAACCTACTAACCATTATGAATGGAAACCACATCCTCTAATGTAGCTACATGGGTTTCCTTGCCAAAGAATCTTTGCCCCCAAACATCTAATGACATGTCCAGATGGAGATCTGCGATGTCTTCCTGTGAAAATAACATGAAAGACACTACCCTATATGGGAATTCTACAGTCCTCAACTCCATCCAAAGCAAGAGAAATTATAGCTTTAGGCTTCTATTCCAACAAAACAATTTAAAAATGTTCTTGGAATTTCTTCTTTTATCTTCTCTCTTCTTTTGATTCTCATTACTTTGTTGTCTTTGTTCCACTTAACTTTTAGTTTTCAGGCTTTTCCCATTATAGTTTTGTTTTTTTTTTAAGTTATAGTAAACTGTGTACTAGAAATCAGTATACTTGGCCACCTGGTTCCTCCTCTTGAGTCTCTTACCTGTAAGAATTTAATTTTGTTCTTTCATCTGAAAATGAAAAGGATTAGAATTAGAGGTAGTTTTTGTTTTTAATTTTTAAAATATTCTTGCAGGTTGGACCTTCATTTTTGTTTTAATTACAGTGAAGTGTATATAACAAAGTTTATCATAAGCATATTTACATATATAATTTAGTGGTATTAAGTACATTGCCATTATTATACTACCATTACAGAGCTCTTTCCGTCTTGCAAAACTGAAAAAACTCTGACCATTAAATAATTTCCATCCTCCCCACCCCCACTGCCTCTGGCCCCTAGCAACACCATTCTGCTTTCTGTCTCTGTGATTATGTCTTTTCTTCCTGTGGCCCTAGGTCTTGAGCCCAAGTCCTTGGGCTTTACATGGTCTGTATCCTAGCCACTGAACCAGAGTTGCACCCTCCATGGATTTTTGTCTACTTTAGGTACCTTATATAAGTAGAATCATACAAAATTTTTCTCTTGTGACTGTTAACCTCATTTAGTATAATGTCTTATAAGTTCATTAATGTTGAGACAGGTATCAGAATTTCTCTTTTTAGGGTTGAATAATATTCCGTTGTATGTGTGTGTCACATTTTGTTTATTAATTTGTTGATAGACATTTGGATTGCCTTCACCTTTGAGCTATTTAAGTAATGCTACTGTGAACATGGATATACAAATATCTTTGGTTTCTCTGCTTCCAGTTATTTTAAATACCTATACAGAAGTAGAAGTACTAGATTATATGGGCGCTCTTAAGTTTTTGATCAGTACCTTAACTATTCTCCATAGTGACTGTACCATTTTACATTCCCATCAGTATGAAAGGGTTCCACTTTTCCACATCCCCAACACTTTTCCTTTTCTTTCTTTCTTCTTTTTAGTAGCCATGGATGTGAGACAGTATCTCATTGTAGTTTTGATTTGCATTTCCCTAACGAGTGGTTATATTGAGCATCTTTTCATATACTTATTTACCATTTACTTGCATTCTTTGGAGAAAAGTCTATTCAAATCCTTTGCCCATTTTTTAATTTGGCTGCTTTTTGTTATTGAATTATAAGAGTTCTTTATACATTCTGGATATTAACTCCATAACAGGTAAATGACTTACAAATACTTCCACCCATTCTATGAGTTGTCTTCCTTCAACTCTGTTTATTGTGTTCTTTGATGCACAGAGTTTTTTTAATGTTGTACAGTGCTGTTTGTCTTTTCTTTTTTGTTGCCTATGCTTTTGGTGTTGTCCTAGCCAAGTTCACTGTCATGAAGCTTTCCTTTATGTTTTCTTCTAAGTTTTATTTGATCCATTTGCAACTCATTTCTGTATATTCTAAGAGGAAAGAGTTCAACTTCATTCTTTAACAAGCAAATAATACATTTTCCCCAATATTTGTTGAAAAGACAATGTACTTGTTTTGTTGAATGGTCTTGGCACACTTGTTGAAATATATTTGACAGTATTTCTAGGCTTTCAATTTTATTCCACTGGTTTGTAAATATTTATGCCGGTACCTAGCTTTTTTTTTTTTTTAAAGGAAAGGTGCAGGCAGGGATGAAGGTGAGTCGGCAGGCAGGAAGAGAGAGGTGGAAGAAGCACTTTATATAATTTAGTGTTCACATTGGTTGTTCCCCTCCAGCCCCGCGTCTTGAACCCAGGACCTTGGAATATATGTGGGACTGCTCCCAGGGTAGCACTAGACCACCAAAGTGCTCTTAACCTCATTATTCTGTGTATTTTTATTTTTGGTCCCATTTTTAATAAACCAGCGCCATCTGTAATGTGAGTTAAAAGTGGCAGTTGAGTTACCCTGGGCTTAGTCTGTTACGGGGGCCCAAAAGTTCCATCCCACTTTTGTCTAAAGGAAATATGATCAGCCTAGCTAAAGCAGAATAAGGGTGGAAGTTAGGACTAGCTGAGAAGCATTCTTCTGTAACAACAGGTAATTAATACACTTACTCCCAAGAAGCTTGGGTTTTGGTTTTCCTTAGGGATGTATACAAGATTAAGCCCAGCATTCCTTTCCTTTTTCTTTCTTTTTTTTTTTTTTTTTTTTTAAGAGGGGATAGCATTTTATTTTGTTTTTCTTAACATTTTTGTTGCAGTAGTTTTGTTTTTACACATTAAAATGAACTTGTGTAGATAATCCCATATGTGCAGTTTTCCTTTTCCTGAGATATATGTTAGCACACCCTGCCCTCCACCAGATCTCCAGGAGTGCTTCACCATTCTCTAGTGGGCTCCCACACCGCTTGTCCTCCGACCCCAGCCCACCCCCGCCCCCTCCCATTCCCTATTGGTAACCTCCGTTCTATTTCAAGTGTCCAGGAGTTGGTTTTGTTTCATCTGTTCCTTTCCAACCTCATTATTTTGATTCCTGGAACTTTATAATGAGTTTTGAAATCAGGTATTGTGAGACCTCCAAGTGAAAAATGTTGATGTTATTTCTTTTGTTTACATTGCTATATGCATTTAGGATATTGAAATCACACCTCAGTCTGTGTGTACTTCATACCACACTGCCCCCTCCTCCAAGAGTTACAATTCCCTTTGCCACCACCTTGTTCCCTCCTTCCCTCTTCCCCCTCCTACACCTTTGAGAGCCTCACTCCTGAGTCCTGTGAATTTTACTGTGGTTTGTGTGTTTTGTTTGTTTTCATTTCACACACAAGTGAAACCATCCTGTACTTTTTCTTTCTGGCATATTTCGTTTAACATGATCCCCTCCATCTTCACACAGCTTATTGCACAGGCAGGATTTTTGTCTTTTTTTTTTTTCCCAGCTGAGTAGAATCCCAATGAGTATATATACTACACTTTCCATGTCTTTGCTATTGTGAAATGTGCTGCTGTGAACATAGGAGTACAGATACTTTTTATGATTAGCGTTTTTTTGTTCTCATGGTATATGCCTACAAGTGGAATTGCTGAATTGAAAGGTAGATCCATCTTTATTTTTTTGAGAAGCCTCCATACTATTTTCCAAAGAGGTTGCTGTAATTTACATTTCCACTCAAAAGTATAGGAAGGTTTCTTGTTTCTAATGTGTTTGATATAGAAAGGCCAGTCTCACTGGTGAGAGGTGATATCTCATTGTTTTTTTAATTTGTGTTTCTTTGATGATGAATAATGTAGAGCATTTTTTAATGTGTATGTGTAAGCTATCTTTATGTCTTCTCTAGATAGGTATCTATTCAGTTCCCTGCCCATTTTGGGGGTAGGTCATTTTGTTGTTGTTGTTTAGTTATATGAGCTCTTTATATATTTTGGAAGTTAAGCTCTGGCCTGGTGTATGTGTGCAAATAAATTCTCCCATTTTTGTTTGAGTGAAAGTTTCTCTTGCCATGCAGAAACTCTTAATTTCATGTTGTCTCAGATGTTTAGTACTGGCTTGGGTTTCTTTTGCCATAAGTGTTCCTTTCTTAAAGACATTTTTGAGGATGTTCTGGAGTGCTTTTCCTACATTTTCCTCTATGTATTTTATGTTTTGGGGTCTTTGATACATTTTGAGTTATCTTTTTTGTATGGTGCTAATGAGTAATCTGATTTTCATTTTTATTACAGATATTTGTTCAGCTTTCTGAGCAGACTCTTGATTTCATTCTGTTGGTCTGTTTTTGTTCCAGTATACTGTTTAGATGATGATTGCTCCATAGAATAGTTTGAAGTTAAGGAATGTGATTCCTCTACTGTTTTTCTTTTTTTCTCAGGATAAACTTTGGCTATCTGAGGTCTTTTGTGGTTCAATACATACTTCAGTATAGTTTTTTAAATTTATTTGAAAAAAATTGATGAAATTGCATTAAATGTGTATGTTGCTTTGGGTAGAATGGCAATTTCTACTGTTAATCCTTCTAAGCCTTAATAAGCATGGGATGTTCTTCTGTCTCTTTGTGTCTTCTAATTTTTCTGTAAAAGTCTTGTAGTTTTCATTGTAAAGGACTTTCACCTCCTTTGTTAAGTTTATTACCAGATATTTTATTATCTTTTTTGGTGGTATTGTGAATGGGATTTCTTCATTGTCTCCATATAGAAATGCTACTGATTTTTGTGTTGATTTTGCATTTTGCCATTTTTGTATTTATTGTTTCTAGTTTTGTTTTTGGTGGATTCTTTGGGATTTTCTAGGTGTAATATGTCATTTGCGAATAATGATAGTTTTATTTCTTCTTTTCCCATTTGGATTCCTTTATCGTCTTTTCTTGCCTTATTGTTCTGCCAAGACTTCCAGAACTATGTTGAATGGTAGTTTTGATAGTGGTCAACCTGTCTTGTTCCAGATCTTAGGGGAAAGGCTTTCAGTTTTTCACCATTGAGTATATGATGTTGGCTGTAGGGTTTTCATATATTGCTTTTATTACATTGATGTATGAGCCTTCTCTTCCTCTTTGGCAAGGCTAGTCTTTTTAAAATCATGAATAGATGTTGACTTTTGTTAAATGCTTCTTCTGTGTCTACTGATACTGTTTGTCGATGTGGTTTATTACATTGATTTGCATATGTTGAATCATTCTTTCATCCCTGGAATAAATCCTACTTGATCATGGTGTATTATTTTATATACTGTTGAACTTGGTTTGTCAGAAGTTTGTCGAGGATTTTTATGTCTATATTCATCAGTGATATTGTTCTGTCATTTTCTTTTTTAGTGCTGTCTTTAATTTTGGGATCAAGGTAATGTTAGCTTCATAAACTATATTTTGGAATTTTCCCTCTTTGATTTTGTGAAAAAGTTTGAGGATGGGATTAACTCTTTGAATGTTTGGCAGAGTCACTACTGAATCCGTCTAGTTCTGGGGCCTTGATTTTTGGAATACTTCTTATTGCTGTTTTTGTTTCTTTGCTTCTGATTGGTCTGTCAAGTTATCTCTAATTTCCTGGTTTAGTTTATGTGGGTGGGAGGGGGGAGTTTGTAGAATTCTAGAAATCTCTCCACTTCTTCAGGATTTACTTGTTGGCATATAGGTGCTCATATAGTCTCTCGTGATCCTCTGTACTTACATGATATCTGTTGTAATCTCATTTCATTTTTATTTAGTTCTTCACACTGGTTCCTTCTCCTCAGCCTGGGACTGGAACCCAGGGCTGTCTGACTTGCTCCATTGGAGGCAGTTGAACTAATTGCTGTTACACCAAGCCATATCTGCTCTTCCCTTTCTAGTTCCTTCAGTTGTGTGGTTAAATATGTAATTTTACCTTTTTTTTTTTTTTTTTTTTTTAAGGAAAGTTGCAGACAGGAATAAAAGTGAGCAAAGGCAAGTAGGCAGGAGGAGGAAGGAGCACTTTCTTATATTCAGTTTTTCATGTTAGTCGTTCCCCACCCCCAAGCACTGGGATTCCAACCCTGGTCCTTGGGATGTGTGTGAACTGCGCCGGCTCAAGGCAGCCAAGCAAACCCTACTCTACCAGAACATGCTGAAAGAAAAAGTTCTTAAATAGCTATTCCCCCAGTGCAGAGAACAGGCAGTAGACCCAGGAACACTTTCTTTCTGTGAAAGAGGCCTGTTAACTGCTCATCATAGCTGCAGTGTTAAGAGACAGGCTTCTAATTCAACATACATTTAAGAACTGACTAATCCTTTCCTGAGACCTCAGGGTGTGGGTCTGCTTTGCGCCCTCTGCTGTACTCCACAGCTCCACGGTAATCCAGAGAGGAACTCTTACATGTCTGGTGCTCCGGTTTTTGTGATTGCTTCTCAGGGGATATCTCTTGATCATTTGGCTCTCGACTAGGAGGCCTTGCATTCCTGGGTCCCACAGAACTGCAACAATCAGAGAGACAGCTCTTGGCAACTTACCACCCCCAGAGCACTGCACAGACAGTAGACTAAACACACTCCCAGTCTTTCTGTAAAAGAGGCCTATTTGCTGGTACCAGAGCTCCAATCTGAGAGGCTGACTTCACGTGTGGCAAACATCTAGGGACCTATAGGAGTTGCTGTCAGGGACCACAGGCCAGTGGATGCTGTCTCTGCCTTACTACAGCTAGCTGGTATTTCCCAGAAAAGAGCTTATACACTTGTCTAGATCCCTACTTTTTTGCAACTGCAATTTAGTGGCTACCTCCAGATCACCTGACTGGTGGCCAGCAGAGTAACCCCACAGTATTTTAATCCTACAGTATTGTATATATTTGTGTAGTTTAAAGACTACTGCCTAAGAGTCTGGCTTCCAGTCAGCCTGAATTGAGCTGCTGATGGAGATCCTCCCCTTAGGACACTGACAGGTCTTGGCATACTCTCAACAGCTGGGAACTATTAAAAATATAATAGTCTGCTTGGACAATGACAAAAGATTTATGAGATAACCAGGATCTAGGGCAAGATTAAACCAGGATCTAGGGCAAGATTAAACAAGTTTCAACTACTACATAAGAGCATTCTTTCAAGGCTAGAAAGCGAGATTGTTTCATTGAATGCATAGAAACCAGTACAGTTTGTCCAGAAAAATGCAGAAACGGGAATATGTTTAAACAAAAGAAGAAAAAAACTAATAAAGAATTCAAAGTAATGGGCATAAGGATGCTTGCCAAACTTGGGAGAAGAATGGATTAGCACAGTGATAATTTCAACAGAGACAGAAAATGTAAGATAGTACCGAGTCACAGAGTTAAAGAATACAATCAATAAACAGAAATACACTAGAGGAGTTCATCTGTAGACTAAATGAAACAGAAGATAGGACCAGTGAATTTGAGGACAAGACAGTGAAACTCACCCAATCAGAGCAGCAAAAGAAAAAAAAAATGGAAAAAGTGATGATAACTTAGGGCAATATCAAATAGACTAACTTTTGCTTTAAAGGGGTCATAAAAAAGAAGAGAATGATAAAGGGAGAATTGGTGTGGGAATCTGGACTTGGCTAAGAGCCCAGTATAAAGAGGGAAATGGAAGTTCATCACAGGTCAAGGAGCAGCAAAATTATGAGGCCACAAAAGAGTGTGATGCTCTTGGGAACCAGCGGCTGGGGACAGGGTTCTCTGCTGGAAGGAATATGTTTGGAAATGAGGCCAGCCAGGTAAGTAGATTTTGAAGGGTTCTGTCTCATATGCCAAGCCATTTGAATTTAGTCTGAAGGTCAAGGACACTGAGTATGCAGTGTGTGGTATGACAGGATACATCTTCTAAATATAAATGGAGAGAGAAATACATCTGTAAATGAAGAGCAGATATTTCATTCATTAAATCAACTGGTTTTGTTGACTTGGGTTGTTGAAAAAGAGGGACTCAATTAACTGAGATTTCAACCTGGGCATCCAGGTGACTAGGGGTGAATGATCAAGATAACGGATGTATTGCTCAATTATATTCAGCTTCCCTGCCCCAAATGATAAATTGAACATAACTAGGCTTTTTTTGCCAGTTATTGAGTACTTTACTATATAAGTGGCATGTGTATGTACATAATTTTTTACAAGGACATATTCTATACATCTAGTTAAGATTCAGCGGGTAGGTTTCTTTCTTTCTAACCTGGATATTCAGAAAAGAAATGTTCAGCTCTAGTAATGTTTACTATTAAAAGTGCCATATTCTAAACTGAGGTTACCAGCAGAGAATGGGACAAGGTGGAGCCGGGTTGGGGAGTTGGTGACAGGGCTCACTGGGTGATGGTGAAGAACTCTAATTTGGTGGAGGGCAGTGTGTATTGACATATATCTGAGGAATGGAGAAACTGCACATATGGGGAACTACACATATGAGTTTATTTTAAATTGTAAAACAAAGTTAACCTCAATAAAATACTGTTTTTAAAAAGTGCCATATCCTACAAGTGACGCAGTACTGTGAACAGGCTTTCTTTTTCCTATATTCTTTTTGCCTTGTTGGCTTTTTAAGTCTGTACGCAAGTCCTCATTTACCTATTAAGGTAATTGTGTCTGAAAACCATCCCATATCATTTGTTTTTGCTAGTCTTGTGACTTATTTAATCATCTTGTCTCTAATATAGCTTACATTGATCTTTTTCTCTTACAGCTTACATCCAATAACTTTCTCGTTGTCATCTTCCTCTGAGTGGAAAGATTTAAAGATTTAAAAATTTTTCCAGCTTTATTGAGAAATAATTGAGATCAAATAATTTTAAGATCTACAATGTGCTTATTGTGAAATGTATATATGTTGTGAAACATTTACCTCAGTGAGGTTAACGCTCACGTAATTGCCATTTTGATGGGTTATGGTGAGTTCATTAAAACTTTTCTGTCATAGCAACTTTCAGATGTACACTGCAGTATTAACTCTACTCACTGTGTTGCGCATTGCAGTCCCAGGACCTATCTTAAAACTAGGAATTTGCACACTTTGAGCAACATCTTTCTCCATTTCCTCCACTTCTCAGCCTCTGGCAGCCATCATTCTATTGTGTTTCTATGAGTTTGATCTTTTTACATACCACATATAAATAAGATAATACAGTATTTGTCTTGATCTGATTTATTTCATCAAGCATTAATGTCTTCAAGGTCCATCCATGTTGTCATAAATGACAAGATTTTCTTCCTTTTTTATGACTGAATAGTAGTCCCTTGTGTGTGTGTATACAGTCATGCTTCACGTAACTGTGGGGAAACATCCCGAGAAATAACAGTTTTGTTTTTGTGCAAACATCATAGAATATACTTACATACACTACCTATTATAGCCTCCTATATACTTACTACATACCTAATATTTCATGGTAGGGTGACTGTCGTATATATGTTTCATTGCTGACTGAAACATTAATAATGCATGGCTGTGCATGTAAATGCCACATTTTCTTTATCCATTCATCTGTTGTGGATGGCACTTAGGTTTTTTCCATGTTTTAGCTATTACGAATAATCCTAAAATGAAAAAAGAAATGCTTAAGCTATTTGAGATAGTGATTTCATTTTCTTCAAATATATAGCAAGAAGTGGAATTGTTGGATCTTAATGATAATTCTATTTTTAATTTTTTGAGGAACCTCCATACTGTTTTTCATAGTGGCTGTATCAATTTATATTTATACCAGTAGCATACAAAGAACTCTTCTACATTTGTTATCTATTGTCTTTTCAACAACAGCCATACTAACAACTATTAGCTGGTAGCTCATTGTGGTTTTGATTGTGTTTCCTGATGACTAGTGATGGTGGGCACTTTTTCATGTACTTTTCAGTCATATTTGTATGTCTTTTGAATAATGTCTGTTCAAAACCTCTGTCCATTTTAAAATCAGATTATTTTTGCTATTGAGTCATGTGAGTTCCTTGTATATTTTCAGTGTTAACCTCATTAGATTTGTGGTTTAGAAACATTTTCATCATTGATTGTGATTTTTGATATGCAGAAGCTTTTTAGTTCTATATAGTCCCATTTGTGGATTTTTACTTTCATTGCTTGAGCTTTTAGTGTCATGTCAAAAAATCATGGCAAAGACTGAGGGATGTTAGATTACTTGATACCCCCTATATTTTCTTATAGGAGTTTACAGTTTCAGGACTTATGTAAAAATCCTTAATCTTTTTTTTTTCTTAAGGTGCAGGCAGGAAGGGAGAGGAGGATTTATTTTATCAAATTGTTCCTCTTGATTGTCCCCCCCACAACCCACTCCAGGTACAGACATAAACCGGGTTCTTGGGATGTATGTAGACTGTGCTTGGCCGGAGACAGCAGACTTAACCACTACTCCACCAGAGCATGCATATGCCACCTTAGTCTATTTTGAGTTAGTTTTTATGAGTGGTGTGAGATAGGGTCCAATTTTATTCCTTTGTACCTAACATGATGTTTTATGTCTTCTGTTTTGTTAAGCATTACTTAGAAGTGATAGAGTATGTTTTTAATATTGGTAACTTATCAGGTGGTGGTTACTCAATCTTTCACTATGGGTTACATTCGTGTGAGAGAGTTAATAATTTTCCCTTTTAAACTTCCTTTCATGTTCTGAAAACTGTGTGCATGTAATATCTTTAGGAGCCACATGATGGCAGAATGAGTGCCTTGAAATTTGTGGATTTAAAAATTTGCATTAAGAATGTTTTCCCTATGTCTTCATTCTTTTATTTTCCTTTTTAATATGAAAATGTAGAATTAAATAGAGATTTCAAATATCTACCACCTGCTTTAACAGATATAACAAGTGCCTTTGAAATGCCTTGGAACACATTCCTGTTCTCATTATTTTCCCTCTCTAATCTTCTTCCATGAGGAAACCACTTTTGAATTTGGTGTTACTTCTGTGTATATAGTTATATTTTCTTTAAAACATTTAGGTTTTTGACAGTATGTGGGGTTGTTTCTTGTTTTCTATTTTATATAGTATATTCATGTCACTATATAAATTGTACTTCCTACTTAACATAATTTTAGATTGATTCATTGGCTCTATATAGCTTTAGTGAATTATTTTTCTTTTATATTTCATTGAAGAGATCACAACTTTTAACATTTTTTTTCTTGCTGATAGACATTTGGAGAGTTTGGTGGAGTGATTACAAACTGGGTAGCTGGGGACATGTTGTGCCCATTCAAATTGCAGTGTTGTCAAGAGTTGTAAACTTTGGTGTCAATTATGCAAAATAGGAGTAGTCTGACTTCACAGACTGTTGTGAGGATTAAATGGAAGTAATATATAAGCATTAACACCGCAGTGATTATTGTTACTATACCTACAGCAAGATGACAGTAATGTAAATCAGCATTATTTTGTGCCATGTTCTGTTAAATTCCATTGGAGCTGGAAGTCATCCAGGTGAAAGAACAGTGAAAAGAGGGCTTATAGGCACTGGAGGTGGCTTCTTTTCGATGACTGTTTTTACTAAAGTAGGAGAGGTTGTCCGCCAAGAATGAGAGGAATGCAGAGTGCTAAGGTTTGAAGGGGTTGTGCTTGGGGCACAGCTGGTTAGGTACAGTAAAAGAGGTTCCTGTTTAAGTGTAGGTACCTTTTGTGTTTGCTTTAGATTTTTTCTCAGCAACTTTTTTAACCTGACAAATCATGAAGGCTGCTCTGCACTGTGAATTTCCTCTCTCCTGCCTCTTGCCGCACATCTTGCTGTCTGTCTTCCACCTAGCTTCCTTCAGACTGGTAACCAGATCAAACCATTTGTGGCTTTTTATCACCTGCCACCTAAACCCTCTAGCCTGGCCTTGACAGGTTTTCAGTTGGCACTAAACATCCTTGATGTTCTCTCGCCCACTGCCCTCTACTCCCACTGTGTTTCCACAGAATGCTGCTACCCTTGTTCTCTCCATCAGTTTTGCACTTCTCACGCCATTGGTTGTTTCTGTTCTCTCCACCTGGATATCGTCTTCTCTTCTCAGGTCTTCCTTTGGCAATCTGACATAGCCTTTAATCTCCTTTGTGTGATTTGGACAAGTTATTTAACAGCTCTTAACCTCATTAGAAAAAGTACCCAGTAAACCTAAGAATCGTGCACCAGAACTTCCATTGTCCTGTTGTATGTATGTCCTGCTGTCTTCATACTCATGTCAGTGTATTCTGTTCTGACTTCAAGGGAGTTACACTGTTTTCATGCCCATTGATTGAACTTTTCTTTTTAACTTGTTTCATTTTGAAAATTTTCTAATGTAAGATGGAAAATTTTTTTTCTTATACTCATTACCCAGGCCTTATTACTCGATTGCAGTCTTCGCTTCATATATCCTTCTTTTCTCTTTTTTAGTTGCATTGTAATTCACACAGACCATATTAGTTTCAGGTGTATAGAATAATGATTTGATACTTATGTATATGGTGAAATGATCACCACAAATTTAGTTAATACTAAAATACTATTTCTTTTGATTAGAAAATTTAAGATTTGCACCCTTAGAAACTTTCAGATATGCAATACAGTGTTTTGTATGTGTGCTTAGTATAGTCACCTTGCTGCACATGCTGTTCCCAGGACTGACTGCGTCTATAACTGGAAGTCTGTGCATTCTGACGCCCTTCACCAATTTTGCCTATTCCCCAGAGCCTGCCTCTGGCAACCATCAGTCTTCTCTGTATCTGAGTTTTGCAGGATTTTTGTGTTAATTGTTTTCAGATTCCATGTATAAATGAAGTCATATGGTATTTATCATTTTGTGACTTATTTCACTTATTGTAATACCTCAAGATCTATCCCTGTTGTTGCAAATGGCAAGATTTCATTCTTTTTTTTGGCTAAATAGTGTATTACAGTGTGTGTGTATAGCATTTTCTTACCCATTCATTTACCGATGGACACTGACGTTGGTTCCATTTCTTGGCTATTATAAACAGTGCTTCAGTGAACGATGTGGGTGTGTATATATCTTTTTGAGTGCAAGTTTTCAGTTCCTTTGGGGAATTCCCTAGAAGTAGAATTGCTTGCTCGTGGAAATTCGTTTCTTTATTTTGTGAGGAACTTCATTCTATTTCCTGTGGGCCTAAGTCACTTATATCCCCACCAACAGTGCCCCAGGGTTCCCTTTCCATCACACCTTCACTAACAATATTCTTTCTTGTCTTCTTGTTGATGGTCATTCTAACAGCTGTGATGTAACATTTAAAGGTGGTTTTTAAAAAGACTTTCTCATAAGCTCTCTTCTAGTGTTGAGAAAAATAATAATGCTCTGGCTAAGGGGCATCACATATTAACTCTATAATCCTGGGCAATTTACTTAAACTGCTACATCAGTTTCAGCATCTTTAACATGAGAAATTAATTTATTAGATCACTGTAAGTTTGATAAATGCATGGGAAGCGCTCAGAATGGTTCCTGGCACAGATTAAGCACTCAGAAAACCTAGCTGTTTTTCTAAATCACTGACCCTCAGGGAAGAAATGGAGGCCCATGGGTGAAAAATAGTGTATGAATGTTTTCTTCCATTTGCCTTAGAAATAATTCCTTTGCTTTGGTTCTATGATAGTGGTCTCATTAAGTTCTTAGATACTTTTCTATTTTGAGAATTTGTATTCAGTAGAACATGTTTTTCTAGTATGTATAGATGAGTCAGATACTGGCTTCAGAAGTTAGCCTCTGCTTTGACACCGATTTCTTTAGGTCAGGACTGGAGGATGAAATGGCATACTTTTCTTTGTTGCTCTCAGTAGTGATTGCTTTGCTTCTTGCTTCAGAACCACCTCTTTACTAGCTTTACTTACATAAGGTAGCAAGTGGCAGTTTGTATGGCTTAACTTCACTAGTTTGTGGTCATGAAGTTCTCAAGCAACTGGAAGTTGGTTTGGTTGCCTTATCTCATGGTACCTCTGCCCAGGGCACCCTCCTGAGGTTCCTGTTCAGTCCCTTCTAGTGTCCCCCTGCTGTTTTAACAGGACATCTGTTTTAGTAGACTTGCTATACTAAAGAGTATCAGTTTTCATTAGAATTTTTGCACTTTTTAACAGCACTCTTAGAACACTGAGTAATTGAAAGGTTTTTTCTGGGCTCCACAAGGAAAGAAAGTCAATTAAACAAAAAGTCGAAAAGCCAGGGCTTTATTGGGGTTTGCGCACCCAGGCGAGGTTCTCCTGGTCCACAGAACGGGGCCCAGGGAAGTTGCGTCGGAACAAAGAAAAGCGGGCTCTTTAAGCAAAGGAATTTCGCGGGCTTCATAGGTCATGATTGGCTATTGGTCCTGTGGGCTTCAGTCCCTTTGTCTGACGTCAGCCACCTTCCCACCCCACCCCTGGTATAGCTGCCGCTTTGTCCCTCTGGGCCAGCCTAACATTAATCATGCCAAAAAAAAAATATATATAGCAGTATTGTAATTTGAACCTAGAAGGACCTGTAAGGAATCCAGAAATTGAGTTAAACTGAAGGTCACCAATTTGAAACCTTTTTCTGTCTTTTGCTTCCAGACATGTAGGAGAAAATTAGGCTGCAATAGTGGGAACTGCACAAAAGCATGCCATGACTCTCCTTCCAAAGTCCTTACCATTCAGAACTTTTATGTGGAAATAGCTAGACTGCAGCTGGCTGGTTCCTCTTGGGAAGGGAGAGTGTGGGCTGCCTAGCAGCTAGATTGTGGTTCACTCTTTCTCTAGTCTGTGTTCACTGATTGGGGTTGTGATCAGGGCCTGTTATGCTCCTGAGTTTCCCAGGTGCTTTCTAGGCCAAGGATATCTGTGCTTAGAGTGTGAAAAAGCAAAACTGATCTGAATAAACTGCAGATTTCATTGGGTTTATTCCTTGATTAGTGAATTAGGCAGCATCCCATGTAGCAAGTAGGAGGCACTGCTAAGACTTGTACAAAGTGTAGGATTTTTATAGTCAAAAACAATGTGGGTTATTAGAAAAAGAAAAGATTGTTGCAGGAAAAGCTACCTCCTTTTAGGAGAAGCAGGGTAGAGGGTCTTATGCAGATGACCTTTCTAGTGCTGACAGGAAATTCCAGAATGATTGGTTTAAAATTCCACTTTGGGGGGAGGCTGAAACTACTGTAGGTTAGGCAGAGTCTTGGTGCTGGGCATAAATTATGCCATTTGGGGCTCGTTTCTTTTTAAACTAGCGGTAACTCCAGTTCAGAGTAAACCTTTTGATGATCTTTGGGGAGTATTGGAGCCAGGTGACAGCACAGTTGCGGGTGAAAACAAGAACATTGGAATCAAATAGACCTGGGTTTGGATCCACACTCTTTCCCTTATTGGTTGTTTTACTTGGTCAAGACATTTCACCCTATTTAGTTATTTTATCATCCTCCCCTCCCCCAGCCCGTAGTCTCTAACCTGTGTCCTAGGTCTTTTCATGGCCTGGCCCTTAGCCATGAGCCACAGGGGAGCACCAACACTTAACTCCTTCAAGACACCATTTCCTCTTCTGCAAAATTGGAATGATGCTACAAGCCTTACAGTACTGAGAGGAAAATTAAGTGAGAGAACACACAGAACACACTTGGTAGGCGCTCAAACCTCAGCTGTTGTTTATAATACTTTTAGTCAAGAGATTTGGAACTTCATAATAGTAAGAGAGGAGAATTTTTAAGGCCTAGCCTTTTCTTATGTAAATACTCTTTAAAAATGATTTAATTTAATTCAAAGTAGGCTGAAAATGCCTGACTTTCTGTGGGTAAGATTAAAACAGCACACTGTACTTCACTGTAGTTCCTGGTCTGTGTTGTTGCTGTGTCAGTGGAAGAATGTGGGGCAAATGCAGACTCCGTCATGGGTGCCTGCTGCCTGCCTCCTCTGCCCTCTGTGTCAGCCTATCAGCCTGCCTCTGCCTGACTCCCTAAACATCTTTCACACTAGCTCTTTCTGTTTCCACTGCACTTCTGCAGAGTCTGGTGCCTCTTCCCTGACTTGACTGCATCCCCATCCCCACATGCCCCTAAAATCCATCGTCCTGAGCAGTATCTTGGCCAAACAAATTTGATTTTGTCAGTCTCTTGTGTAGTAGTGTTTCCCATCATCACTCTAGGATAAAAACTACGCGTTAGACCTTTGGAGACATGCCACACTGCCTGTGTCTCTAATCTCACACCTCCTGCCAACCGCAACTCTTCCCTTAGCCAGATAGCTGGGTTTCATTTCCTCCTGCCTGTGGGCCTTTGCACAAACTGGTCTCTTCCTATGAATGCTCCCTACACCTCAGCCTTCAGGTTTTGGATTCATCAGCTCCAGTGCCACCCCCTCAACCCTACCCCTCAGTACTTATTCTTTTTTCACTTAGGGTGATTTTAAATAAGTATTTGTATGACTATGTGGTTAGTGCTCGTATTCCCACTGAAAGGTTTTTTCTCTGGACTCCGCGAGGAAAGAATGCCAATCAGACAAAAAATCCAATAGCCAAGGCTTTACTGGGGTTTGTGCAGCCGGGCGAGGTTCTCCGGTCCGCAGTACGGTGGCTGGGGAAGTCGCGCCTGAACAAAGGGAAGCACTCTCTGTAAGCAAAAAAAATTTCACAGGCTTCATGCGTGGTGGTTGGGGATTGGTCCTGTGATTCCAGGTGTGGATTTTGATTCCTCAGTTTGTTATCAGTTGCCTTTTTCCCAGGTACGGCCGCTGTTTTGTCCCTCTGGGCCAGCCTAACACCCACTAAACTGCAAACTACAGGAGGACTTGGTCTCTAGCTTTTAGAGCAGAGCCAGTCATGTGCTAGGTGCTCACTGATTTCTCTGGGCATAACCAGTGCAGTGTGGAGTATGTGCGTTCTTTCCAACTATGCTGAACTCTGCCCAGCATCCTGATTGGGTGTCTGCATCTCTTCCCCTTTCTCATGAGAACTTCAGTTGGACTCTATGTACATGACTTCCATTGTTTTTTTTCACCGACTGGAAAGCTCTGGTCATGGCTCAGAAGGACTCTGCCAGTGTTACTGTCCCCTTGACTGTCTGTTAGTCATATCACACGGGGGTTTCATGAGGTATCCTTTCTTCATGATTAGATTGTACATCTCTTGGAAGATGAACACACACACACACAAACACATATTTTTTTTGTTCTTTTTCACTTATTTTGAGCACTTAAAATTTTAGTTTCTTATTTATTATAGAACTATAATTGTCTGAAAAATACAAGTATGCAAAAGAAAACATTTACTCCTCTCAAATCCTGCAAATCAGCATTTAGTATTTCTTTTCCAGATTCTGGAATATTTTGTGTGTGAGTGTGTATGTGTGTGAGTGTGTGTGTGTGATATATACAACATAGTATAGACATTTGTGATCTTTCCATATGAAATGGAATCATATAGTATATGTAATGTATAGTGTCCAGTAGTATTTTCTGTCCATTCAGCAGTATATCATAAATACCTTTTCATATCAAGTAAATGTCACCATTGTCATTTTCTCAGTTCTTATAAATCTTTATGGAAAGGTAAAGTTATCAAAGTGTCAGAACATATGTTTTAAGCCAAACTGTAGAAAAATCTGAGTTCATAGAAAATATGCCTGTTGTGAAAATATTACTATTAGAAATTCATTTTAAAACAAGTTCTGTTAAGAGAATTAAAAGACTTCCAATCAAGATGGAAACCTCGAACAAGACTCATGTCCTACTCAGAGAGCAACCAGGAATTCACTTATTTTTCCAGATACAAACACTGAGGAAAAGCAGACACAGAGGGTGTAGTAGAGACAGCATTAACTGCAACAACAAAGAGCAGGCAAAAATATTAGGGTCCTACACAGCAGATTTGGGATTCAGGATTTGGGCCATGGTGAAGGGGCTGCAACTTCTGGAAGAACCAGCCCTGCCAGGGATTGTGAAAGCAGCAGGGAGCACTCCCAGCAAGACCGGGACACAGCTGGGGGAGAGGGTCTTGGTTCAGGGTGGAAAGAGGTGCAGTGCCCCAGCGTGAATGCTGACTGTGGGCCAGCAGCAAGGTGGTCATTATGGTTCAGAGCTGGGAGACTGGGGGAGGCTCTGCATCCCCCACAGAAACTCCAAACCATAGACTGAACTCTCAGGCAGCAACAGAGTATCCACATAAGAACTTCAACAAATTCACCAATGGCGATGCCATAAAACTCAAGAATTTCGCAGTGTTCAAACCAAGATCACCTAAGTTGACCCTACACAAGGCCAGCAGTGTACGGAAATGTAATCCACAGAAAACATAAACAGAATGCCAAACTAGAGCAAAGACAGAGAAATATACACAAAATGATGGATCCAACTAAAACCCCATGGAAAAATCTGAATGCAACAAATGGGTAAACTCCCCGAGGGTGAATGTGAAGCAACAATGATATACTCATGGAAATAAAGAAAACAATAAAGAAAGAAAGAGAACAACACAAAAGAGTAGAAATGAAGCAAGATATCAAAGAAGTGAAGAATACAATAGCTGAATTAAAGAACTGAATAGAGGGACTCAGGAGTAGCATAGATGAAGCTGCCAGAGGATAGGCCGGGAATGCATGCAGGCAGACCAGCAAAGAGAGAAAGGGATGAAGAAAGCATTTGAGACCTATGGGATAACATATAAAGAAGAACATTCACATCATAGGGATCCCAGAAAGAGAATATAGAGAAAAAGGAGCAGAAACTGTATTTGAAAAAAATAATAGCTGAGAATTTCCCCAACCTGAAGAATGAAGCAAGCCTCCAGACCCAGGAAGCTCAAGTAGTTCCTAATAAAAAGAAACCCAGAGACCTACACCTAGACACATTGTGATCAAAATGTCAAAAATACAAAATAATCTTAAAAGCATCCAGAGAAAAACAAGTCACATACAAAGGAGTACCCATTGAATGCCAGCAATTTCTCATCTGAAACTCTACAGGAGGGAATGATATATTCAAATTGCTGATAGAAAAGGATTTTCAGCCTAGGATACTAGACTCTGTGAAATGATCATTCAGAACTGAAGGAATGATAAGCTTTTCTGATAATTAAAAGTTAAAGTAATTTACTACCACAAAACCTACTCTAAAAAAATACTAAAGGATACTCTCTAGTGTAAACAAATTCTTTGTAAAAACAGTGAGATATAAAAAGTTGGGAGGAGGAGAGGAGAATAAAAAAGTGGATGGTTAGAATGAGTAGAATACTAAGCTGCTTTCAAACAAAAATAGGAAATAAAATAGAATTCTTAATGCTAACTTCAGGGTGATCGCAAAATACATCTCCAGAGAAAAATCAAAGAAGAAAAAAAACAAAAAACAGGAAACGATTCAAAACCTAACTACACCCAGCCTACCTAAGAAGAGAGAGACTAAATAAATGCATCATCTGGAACAACATACAGAAGATAAATTACAAAATAACAAACAGCAACATATCAATACTCACCTTAAACATTTATAAACTGAATTCACCAGTCAAATGATACAGAGTGGCCAAATGGATTGAAAAGCATAACCCAACTTGATGCATTCAGGAAATTGACCTTCTTTCAAAAGGTAAGACTCAAAGTCAGTGACAACCCTATTGTCAGATGGCAACCACAAAAAAAGCAGGAACGACCATACTTATATTAGATAAACAGATTTCCATCTAAGGAGCATAACAAATGACAGAGATAGACATTATATAATGATCAAGGGGTCAATCCAGCGAGAAGACATAATGCTTATTAACATGCATGCACCAAATGAAGGAGCATCAAAATACATTAACCAACTATTACTAGAACTGACGAGAGACATCAACAGCCACACAATCATAGTGGGAGACTTCAACACCCCACTTACAACAATGGACAAATCAACCAGACAGAAAATTAACATGGAAGCAACAGCTTTAAATGATCATTTGGAACAGGTTAAGTATAATACACATATACTGGACACATCATCCACCCACTATAGAGTTCACTTTCTAATCAAGTGTGCATGGAATATTTTTAAGGATAGATCATATGTTGGAGCACAAAACAGGTCTCAACAAATTTACAAGAATTGAAATCATGCTAATCATCTTTTATGACCACAGTGGCTTAAAACTAGAAATCAATCACAAAATGAAAGCTGAAAGACTCAAATTAATTGATGACTGAACAATATGCCTAAATGGCTCTTGGATAAAAGAGCAAATCAAACAAGAACTTAAAAAATTGTTAAAGACCAGTGAAAATGAAGGTACAAACTACCAGAACCCAGGGGATGCAACAAAAGCAGTACTAATAGGAGAGTTCAGTGCAATCATGGCCTACCTCACAAAACAAGAAAAATTAAAAATTAAAAATCTAGCCCTACATTTAAAACAACCAGAGAAAGAAGCACAATTAAAACCAAAAATCAGTAGAAGAAAGGAAATTAATTTGAACATAAATGAAATAGAAAACAAAGACACTACAGAAAATCAATGAAACCAAATGTTGGTTCTTTGAAAAAATAAAATTGACAAACCATTGTCTAGACTCACAAAAAAAGAGAAAACTCATAACTAGAATCAAATTAAAGAGAAGTTACAACAGATACCACAGAAATACAAAACATCCTAAGGGACTGCTATGAACATAGTATGAACATACTATGCCAACATAGTAAACAGCCTCAAGAAAATGGACAGATTCTAGAAAAAATACAATCTACAAAGACTAAACTTGTAGGAATTGCAAAACCTGAAAGGAAGAATCAAAAGGCAGGAAATTGAAGAGGTAATCAAATGTCTCCCTAAAGAGGAAAGCTCAGGACCAGATGGCTTTTCTAATGAGTTTTACCAAACTTTCAGAGAACAATTGATGCCTGTTCTTCTCAAACTCTTCCAAAATATTGAAGAACAGGGAACAATTCCAAATACTTTCTATGAGGATAACATCACATTGCTACCAAAAGCTGACAGAGATGTTGCAAAGAAAGAAAATTACAGACTGATGTCTATAATGAAAATAGGTGCAGAAGTTCTCAACAATATGTTAGTAAACCAAATCCAGTGATGCATCAAAAAGATCATCTGTCATAACCAAGGGGAATTTATCCCAGGGATGCAAGGATGGTTCAACATACGTAAATCTGTTAATGTAATGCACCATATTATCAAGAGCAAGGAGAAAAAACCACATATCATCATCAATAGACAAAGAAAAAGCTTTTGACAAGATTCAGCACCCATTTATAATAAAAACCCTGCCTAAAATAGGAATAGAAGATACATACCTCAACATAATAAAGGCCATATACAGCAGACCAACAGCCAACATCATATTCAAGGGCAAAAAACTGAAAGCATTTCCTCTAAGGTCAGAAACAAGACAAGGCTGTCCAGTTTTACCACTGCTATTTAACATCGTATTGGAGGTCTTAACCAGAGCAATTAGGCAAAAAAATAAATAAAAGGAATCCAAATTGGAAAGGAGGAATTAATTTACAGATGACATGATTATATATATTGACAGCTCTAAAAACTCTGTCAGAAGCTATTAGAACTAATCAATGAATACAGTAAAGTGGCAGGCTGCGAAATCAGTGCAAAAAAATATATCACATTCTTACAAATAGCATGCTAGAAGAAAATGAAGTAAAGAAAATCAGACCATTTAAAGCAGAAGTAGAAAGAATCATGTATCTTGGAATATATTTAACAAAGGAGGTGAAAGACATGTACAATGAAATCTACGAGTCCTTCTTTAAAGAAATAGGGGAGAATGCAAAGAGATGGGAAGACGTCTCCTGGTCATGGTTCGGAAGAATCAACATTATTAAAATGATCATGTTGCCTAAAGCAATATACAGATTCAATGCATTCCCCATTAAAGTTTCATGGACTTGTTTTGAGGGTATAGAACAAAAAGTCTTAAAATTTGTGTGGAACAGCAAAAGACTTCAAATAGCCAAGCCAATTATGAGACGAACTGATCTGGAGGGATTACCTTCCCAGACATTTTGCTATACTACAAAGTGATAGTGATCAAAACAGTATGGTACTGGAATAATAACAGAGGTACTGACCAGTGGAATAGAACTGAATCACCAGAAACTAACCCACTCACATACAGTCAGTTAATCTACGACAAAGGAGACAAAAGCATACAATGGAGAAAGGGAAGTCCTTTCAATAAATGGTGTTGGGATAACTGGATTGACCAAATGCAAAAGAATGAAGCTAGATTACTCTCTAACAGCATTCACAAAAGTTACCTGAAAATGGACTACAGACTTAGATATAAGACTGGAAACCATAAAACTCTTGGAAGATAACATAGGAAAGGCATTCTGCGACATCAGCCTTAAGGAGTCCTTTGGGGACTGCACTCCTGCATCAAGGGAAACAAAAAGAGAAACAACTGGGACTACATCAAACTAAAAAACTTTTTCACAGCAATAGAAAACATCACTAAAAATAAAAAGATAGCCTACTAATTGGGAGAAGATATTTGCATTTCATATTTCTGACAAGGAATTAATATCTAAAATATACAAGGAACTCACAGAACTTAATAACAGAAAAACAGGTAATCCGATTGAAAAATGGGAAGAGGAATTGGAGCGACATTTTTCTGAAGAGAATATACACATGGTCAGCAGTCACATGAAAAGATGTTTCTATTAGATGGCTATCAGGAAAATGCAAATCAAAACAAGGAGATATCACCTTACACCCGAGAGTCTTTTATCCAAAAGTCTAGAAACAACAAATGTTGGTGAGCATGTGGAAAAAAGGGACACTTTTACACAGTTGGTGCAAATCAGTGCAACCCCTATGAAATATAGTATGGAGATTCCTCAAAAAGTTGAAAATGGAAATCCCATTTGATCCCACCATCCCATTACTGGGTGTTTACTCAAAGATACAAAAACATTTAATTCACAGAAATTTATGCACCCCCCCCCCATGTTTATTGCAGCCCTATGCACAATAGTGAATAGAATTGGAAACTACCTAAATTCCAAAAATCAGATGAATGGATAAAGAAGATGTGGTGGTACATGTACCAAATAGAATAGGACACAATCCTTAGAAGAGTTGAAATCCTGTCATTTTAATCAGCATTGGTAGATCTAGATGGTGTTATGCTTAGTGAAATAAATGAAAAGAAGAAAGATAGCAGATTACCTTGCACATAGGTGAAATGTGGGTAGAAAAAACAGATGAAACACCACCAATACCTGGACACTTGCAGTAGAACTGAGGTTACCAGTAGGGAATGGAATGGGGCCTGGGGCGGGGCAGTAAGTGGTGGCGGAGCCCTCTGGACTATGTTTAAGGACATTTGATGATTTGATGGAGGGCAGAGTGTATTGACATATTTGAGGAATGGGGAACCTATTTATAAATGAGTTTATTATAATGTGTACAATTAATTACTGCAATATAAATAACTACAAAGTAAAAAAGAATTAAAATTTTTTCTGTTTACAAAATTTTAGTTTTATATATGCAGTTCTTCAAAAACACATTTACTATGTATCTAGTGAGGTAACATAACTTACCCTCTTGGAGGAAAGTACAGTCCTGCCAATATCAGTTTCCTCGTTCCTTCTCTGTGATGTCAGTGCTCTGTGGAGGAGGCAGAACTCGCTGTTCTTTTTGTAATCAGGTATGTGTTGAAGCTGGGATGATGAGTGTGCCCTTTCGTAGTTGTTTTATATCCTGTGTAACTCCTCTCTTTGGAGCAGCCCCTTTGATCAAAGAGAAAGAGCAAAGCAGAAGAGTGAGAATGTCTGGACAGTTAAGGACTATTTCGTGTCCTCCTCCTTTGTTCCCAACTCTACTCCCTGAGTACTTGCACATGTTGGTCCTTTAGAAAATGTGTGTGGACCTATGTTTGTGGACTGGGTATGTAAATCCTGGGCTCGTGTTCTTATTTTATCCAGGAGAGTAGGATTTTCAATGTATTCGGTGACTTGAGTCAGGGATCCTCAACAGTGTTGTCACGTCATGTTACTCAGGTCTGTCATAAAGCCAGGTCATTTTACATGGTGTAAAGATCATTGAGATCATTTGATTTGTCTGCTTCTGTTTCCAAATTGAGAGCTTTGATAGTTACGTGACTCCTGTGCTTATGTGCCAACCTCAGCGAGTATTGCCCGTGGAACTACCAACAGGGTGACTACTGACTACCTGGTTCACTTTATTCTCTCCCTTAGCCCTTAACATTATGCGAGAGGTAGACAGTTACTTGAAATATCCGCTAAACTCCTGAAATACGCCAGGAAATTTTGCTGTATGTGACAGTGACTTTTAAAAAAATCTTTATTTATTTTTAAATAATAACTTTATTATTTCTTTTGTTTACAATTCTGTATTCATCTTAGGATATTGAAATTGCATCTATGCGTATTTCACACCTCACAAGAGTTCTAATTTCCATTATTCTCTTTCTCTTCTTAGGTGGGTTGGGTGTAGTTTGGTTTTGATTGGTTTTCATTTTTGTTTTCTTCTTTGCTTTTTCCATGGAGATGTATTTTAAGGTTATCCTGAAGTTAGCATTAAAGATTCTATATTTATTTTATTTGAAAGCAGCTTAGTCTTCTCATTCTAAAACCACCCACAGTTTTGTTTTCCTCTCCTCCTAAAGAATTCCTAAGAGTTCAGTCTATGGGGTTGGAGTTTATGTAGCGCATTCAGAGCCTTCCCTCAGGTCCCAGCTCTGAACAGTAACGACCACCTTGTCGCTGATCCAGTCAGCAATTAGGCTGCAGTTCCTCCTCCATGTACAGGGTGGTGCTGTGGGTAGCCCAAAGGTTTCTTCCTTTTGGGACTCTCTTCTTCCTTTAAGCCTGGGGCCAGGATTTCTGGTGGGTGGGTTCTTCAGCTCTGGAGCAGTCTGGTGGGTGGGATTGGAGGTGGGGGAATTACCTCAGATGCCTTCCTGTTATGATGGCACCCTGTGTAATTTTCCTCTGCAGGGGTTCCTGCTCAGGCCACTCATGCTCTGATCCTCCTATCTTGCACCAAGACACTTTCCTCCCTCTCTGTGTACTGGTCCTGCTGGGCAGGTTCCCTACTGCTCTCAGAGCTACTCCTGGGAGAATCTGTTCTTCCCGTGATTCTGCCCCCTCTGCTGCTTTTTTTCCCTTGAGGCTGAGAGTTCAGAATCCTGGATGCAGCTCTGAGCCATGTCACCTTCGCTTGCTCTTGTGGTGATTGCTGCCTCTTTATCTGTAACCTCAAGGCTAGCCCTTCCACACCGTGTATGTCTGAAGAATAGGCGATTCCTAGTTTCTCTGGAGAGGGGCTCCGGCACATCCTACCAGGTTGCCATCTCGCTGTTGACAGTGACTTTTGAGAACTCTGTCTATAACAAAAGACATTGGATGACCAACCTCATGCTGGTGCTTGTGAGGGAGACTTCTGTATATCTCATGAACTTTTGATGACAGCTGTTTGTTGGGGATGTGTATGTCAGTTACAGAAAGGCTGTTTAAGGAAAAAGTTAAGAGGGATTTGTAGAAAGTTGCAATAATATCTATTTGTATATGGGATTTTTATGATTTTTTATGATTTTTTTTCTGACTCTGGGCTGTTTTTCTGGATAGTTGGCTCTGCCTCCTACTCTTTGCTCTTATTAATTTGAACTTGAACCTACTCACACTGACTTGTTAGAGTTTAAATTCTATAGCAGATCTGTCTGAACACAAGGTTCTTCTTCATATTGATGGCCCAAAATACTTTTTGAGAGTGTTTCTTTAGTTAGAAAGCATGGACAGTAACTTGTTCAGGAGGTGAGTGTGTTGAAAATGCTGAGGAAGAATATTTTTCCTTTATTGATAAAGTTTTATTTCCCTTGTAAATTATTATACCTGAGATAAAATTTATGCTAAAAAAGGATTCATTTCCATTAAGTTCAAAGTTAATTGCAAAACATGAAATTTTCTTCTTACTATATGTCATACAATAATTAATGGCCTGGAAAGGTACAGCTGCCTGCCCAGTTTTTAGGCCTTTATTCCTACCTTAGAAGGTACTGATCGTGAGGCTCAGTTTAACTATGCTCTGGAAGCCAGTTTGCAGCTGTCTTATCTCTCTAGGATAAAGAATAGACAGTTCAGTAACAGTAATGATCAGTTTTAAAGACTTGAGGTTTAATTAGGTCTCTTTACCCTCTAATGCTTGATTGAATTATTTGAACCAATCCTGCTAAAATTTGGATTATGACGTAGGTAAAAGTCTAGGTAAAGTTTTTCTTCTTATCCCAACTGAAAATTGTTTCTGTTTTGTGGAAGGTACTATTTAACTCTACAGATATGAAAAACGTCTCAGGTTTTACAAATCTTACTGAGAAAGTTCAGTTTTTCTAAAACTATGGAAAAGATGTGCTTTTAAGTGCCAAAAATATTTTAAGACTCTGGGGCTTAATCTCAAACATGTTATTTTAAAGTAAGTCAGTTGGTTGACCATCTAAACTGAAGAACTTATTTAACAAATGGGAACGTCTTTCTTGTACCTGGTCCTGTACACCGTGGAAAGTTAGAGCTCTTGTCTTCATAGAGCTTGTCTTCATAGAGCTTCAAAGAGTGTCAGGCTGCTCTGGAGCTTGCAGCAAGGGCACTGGATGAACCGCGACAAAAAGATCTTAAAGGAAGTGGTCCCTTCACTGAGTCCTGTTGGAATGACAAGGAGTGAGTCCTGTCAGATCTTTCTTCCATTCTGATGAATTTGTCTGTGGAAAGTTCAGGAGATAGGAGGAAGTCTGTCCTGGAGTTTAGTGCTGCTGGGTGGGGAGCAGGACTGAGCTGGCTGCAGGGTCAGTAAGTATAATCAATTTACACTTTACAAGAAAACTTTGAAATTTAGACGGTAGATTAGAAAAGGAGAAAATCAGTAGCAGAAAGATCAGGTAAGAAGGCAAGAAAAATTAAGGGGAGACTAAAAGAAGTTTATTGAAACAGTGTTTAGCCCAGGGTACCCAGTAAATTCATATTAAAGGAACTAATGAGATTAAAATTGTTACATTGTGTCGTGAGGTTTTTCAGAAGAGGAGGAGATAAGCTGCTAACTAGAATGTGGAAGGTAAAGTCCATCTGATAGGAGTCTTATCAGTTCCTGAAATTGTTATAAAATTTTGTGCTTGGTATTTATACCCTGGTGGCTCAGGAGAAAAGCTGGCCTGGAACATAGACCATATAAAGCCCAAGGACCCAGGCTCTTGAGCTGAAATGGGGGTTGTAGGTGAGGGGAGGAACCACCAAATTAAATAAACAATAAACAAGTGCTTCCTCCCTCCCTCCCCTCTTTTCCTTTCTTTAAAATAAAATAAGATTTTGTGCTTGCGTGTATTCCCGAGAAACCATCGTTAACTTTAATCAGACTCATGAAAGGGTCTGTGACTCTCCAGAGATGGAAAATGACTGAGGTAGATGCTAGCCTAGCAGGACACTGACCTTGCATGATGTTCCATAAAGCTTTGTATTTTGTCATTTCAGTGAGAGCTTAAACTCAGAAAAAATCAGCCTTGCTGATGACATTAAGCTGAGACAGACATCTAATTATATTGACATTAAAAGTACACATTCAAAGAAAACCTGACAGGTTGGATAGGAATAGTAAAAAGGTGTAATTAGGTTTGCAAACCAGCCGCACTGCAGTGGAAGTGGGATGGAAGATGCTGACCATCACTTCTGTGAACTATTGTTCCTTAACAGTCATAAGCTGCGATGTGTGGGGTAAGCCCCAGGAGTTTTGGGGGCCAGAATCCCACCCAGGTCATGGACATTGTATAGGAGTAAGACTTCTGAGAACGGAGTAGGGAATTCTGCATTTGCTGGGAGGCTAGATTGACCTGCAGAGTTTACTTAGAGTGCCAGAATGACTGTTTTTTCTCTCTAGAGACCCACAGAAAATGAATTTCATTAGGCCTCCCCCGGTACTGTCAGAAGTAGCTAAGACAGTTATTTGAAAATTGAAACCAAGATGGGTGTCAGGGTAGAAGAGGAGGCCTCTCTCTCTGTCGTCTTTTCTTTTCTTTTTTTTTTTTAAAGGAAAAGTGCAGGCAGGAATGAAGGTGAGTAGTAGCAAGTGGCAGGCTGGCAGGCAGGCAAAAAGAGAGCAGGAGGACTTTATTTTTATTTAGTTGTTCACATTGGCTGTGTGTGTACTTTGTCCTCCCCTCCTCCCCAACCCCGGACCCTGGGATGTATGTGGGACTACTCCCGGGGTGTACTAGACCACGGGGCCACCAGGTGCACCCTCTTCTCTGTGGTTTCAGAGGAAGGACAGTGCTTAAAGTGCCCCAAGCGCCAGAATTTAATTTTACTCAGTTCTGGAAATTTCATTAGAATGTGAGCATTGATTTTCCTTTTTTTTTTTTTTGCCAGAGGGCAAACATTGTTTCACTTTGTTTTATAGCTAGGGAACTTTTTTTTGTTTTGTTTTCTTCTGTCCACATCCTTTTTAACCTTAGACTCATCAAATACAGGATTTGTCCTACATAGTTTTGTGTTTCCTGTCTTGTTAACCTTTAGTAGTTACAACTCTTTTTCCTTATCAGGATGCTGCATTACTTTTCAAAGAGCTCTTAAAATCAAGCTACCTTATTTACATTTTTCTGTAGAAATAAATCATATTTAATATTGAGATTTTTGCATTTGCAGTGAGTACAGCTGATGTAAAATTTATTCATCAGGCGTCTATTCTATTTTAATGATTAGAGTTTTTAAAAAGGTGTAGTTTCTCTTCATTTTTCACCTGTCTTGACAAAACATGAGAATTAAACACTTTGAAAATCCTAGTTTTGTGTGTTTCTCATTGTAAACTGTAAACTTTTCTGTATTTTAGGTTTCATTGGGATATTAGGACTTGGCACAAAAACACGTAAATCTTTCTCTTTTTAATTTTGAATAGTCAAGATATTCAAAGCGAAGAAGGTGTGAAATGTATGTAATGGGAAAACTTTCCTAAGCTACTGTCCCTAAGTCCCTAAGAGGTACCCAGTTTTATCAGTGCGTGCGTGTGTGTGTGTGTGTGTGTGTGTGTGTCTCTCTCTCTCTCCTTCCAGAAAGAGAAGGAAATATATGTCGCCTGGTTTTTTAAAAATGTTTCATTACTGATTAAATCTAGTGTAATAACAAAATTAGTCATTGTTTTCCTGCATCTTTAAAAACATACATTGTATTTTGATGGCAGCTATAAAAAAGATGTCTGTTTTCCATTGGAACTGCGGAATGAGAGTGACCAATGGTAGCCCTAAAGGAGTGAAGGAGTAATATATAGATTTCTTTTTCCTTGTGAGTTGCCTTCATTTTTTTATATAATTTTATATAACAGGTGAACTCTCAAACCCTTGGGGTAAAAAAAGTTGCAAACCCATTTCTCTTTGTTCTTGTTATTGAAGGGATTCTAGAAGGTAAAGAATTTGATACAGATTACCCAAAGAGAAATTACTGGAACCATGCAGTCAAACTATTGGCTAGAAGTTGCCAGGGACTTAGCCTGTGTTTGTCATAGAGTGGTATGTATTTAGTGGGATTGAATCAGTTTGGAAACTGGAAATTTGCTGCTAATGTACTAATATAATTTGTGGTTGAATGATAAAGGATTTGTCTCATATCTGTCCTCCATTTTCTGTAGACCTGACCCTTGCAAATACTCATAAACCACCCCCAACCCCCCAGTGCCTTCCTAATTTTGTCATCATCTAAGAACAAATTGACTTACACCTTCAGTGTTGAATAAACCGAAGGATGTACTTTTATGAGAGAGGATTATTCAGAATGAGAGATTGTAGACTCACAAAATCATTGAATGGAGGTTGATAGGAAAACCACCTTCCTTTCAATTATGAATTTTTGAGTAATATTTAATGGGGGGAAAGGATGCTTCCTTTCTAAAGAGGATTTAGAGTAGAGTGGTGAAAGAGAAGAAGAGTTGGACTGCTTCCCTTTAGATTTCTGCCTTTTTTTTTTTTTTAAAGGAAATTATACCAAAGAACTCATGATGACCAGGCATTTCTCTAACCTGACAATTGCCTGTGATACGTTATGGATTTCCTGGCAAACAGAACAGGGCAGGACTCTTCTTTAGTCATCACCTCACTGGTGCTTTTCAGACGAGTTTCAATTCAGAATGATACTGAGAAGACTTACAGAGCAATTGGTGTGACTATTCATAAGTTACATTTTGCTTATTAGTAAACACGTGAGCAACCCAGGTCAGTGACTCCCTCTCCAAGGTGCACGGCCCAGAGATAAGGCAAGCTGGGCCTTGCCGAGGAGGGTGTATACCGGAGAGAAACAGGAAGCTGTGCCTGTGGCTGGCCTGCCTGCTGCCTGCCTTGGAGGTTCTAACTCTGAGTCAGGTGTGCTGAGGCCCCGCGGCAAGAAACGCTGCTTTCCTGAGCCCTTGCAGCCACACAGCTCAGCATAAATGCTCTCAAGTGCCGGGATTGATGCGTAGAGAGAAGTATGACTGCATTACAGCTTAAAGAGCTTTCACATTCAGGTCTCTACAGGAGAAGACGAGATCGTCCGGATAGTTTGAGACTAAATGGGTTGCCGGAGGAAGAGCTAAGGTGAGTACAAAAGTGCACAGTCATGGCTAGAAAGGTCAAGGCTCCTAAGGACTGCAACCCAAGTGGATGCAATCATGGGGAGAGTGCACCTGGAGAAGATTCCGCTAGGATGCTTTTCTATCTGTGATGAAAGATTGAACACAGTCTGAAGACTGTGCTTCATTGAAACTATGTAAAACTAGAACTCTTTTTGCCCATTTCTTCACAAATCCTGTAAGTTGGTTCAGTCCTTCTCCAAACCTTTGCAGTGCTGTTATGTCTTTAAAAATTATATCATTGCCAGGGTATATAAAATGGAAAGTAGTTACCACTTCCCTCTTTAGTTTAAAGATAGAGTGCCTTGCCTGTCTTCCTGAGGAATATTTTCTGATTTCTGACTGTGAGAGTAGTGTAGTTTGGGTGGAGATTGAGCAGTCTTAGAAGACTGAGGATTAAAATAGATTTTACACAGTAATATAGTGAAACTTGAATAAAAATCTGGAGACCATTTTAACTAAAAAGAGTAGGGTTTTTTTGGTTTTCAAAGTTAATATGACAAACAATTTTAGTTTTTGTTGTAACTACTAACTTTTTAAAAAGATTTTGATTTGTGCAAAGTTCCTACAACATTACACTGTACGTTAAAAATGCTGTGTTAATTGTGAATAGTTTGGATTTTCTGCTTCTTAGATGAAGTGCTCCTCTTTAAGTGCTGCCAGAAGCTGCAGTAAAGAGAGCTTTTTCTTTCATGACATCTCCTGTATAGTACTTTAATTTGCTTATGGAATATTGACATGTGTTTGGATATTTCAGTTAAATGGTGGAAGATATACATAAACATTGTATACTATTATTTTTCTTATAAATTTATTTTTAGAATTTAAATGATCTAAATTTGACTAAGAACATGATAATTCTTTCTGTCTCTTGTAAACTTCTTCTGAATTTATGTTCATCTTCTAGCCACTGATACTCCAGAAACTACTTTGGGAGAGAAGCATTTATTTGAAAAATATTGGCTCTTTCTTTGCCTTTTGAAGACAATAGTACATTAAAGGACTGCTATTGATAATAACATTACTAGAATATATTCTCTATTCTTTCAGGTGTTTCTTAGCTACATTTAACATACCAACTTTGAACTGATTAAACAGAATTTTAAAGTTAAAGAATTTGAATTGAATTTGAAGTATGAGATTCAGTAAAAATATTAAGCTCTTTTGTATACTAGATAGGCTTTTGGAAGTGGCTTCTGAAATTGACTTTTAGTTGTGGACTCAGGCAGGAAGTGAGAGAAGGAAGAAGCATTTTTAAAATTTTGATTCAGTTGTTCATCTTGGTTGTTCCCATGGGCCCCAAGATGTGAACCCAGACCCTTGGGATATTCATGGACTGCACTCCTGAAGGTAGCTGACCAAACTACTACTGCACCAGAGTGTACCTAATTGTGTACTTTGTTATTGTTTACTTATTTTCAGAAAGTAGCAAAAGTACCCATGAATAAAATTACTTACGCCTAAGGAGCAGTGTTAAACAATTATGATAGCCTTTGACATGACTAGACTCTTGCCTAGAGTTTAAATTAAAGGAGGATGGTCCAGTAGCGGTGCTCTCTGCTTCCAGCTCAGTCTAGAAATCATCTTGAGACAAACTGTTGCCTGTGTGTGCCTCCAGGGAGGAGGATGTTCGCATCGTTCCCGCATTTCAGTTCGCTAAGCCTTGTCTGCTTTCCTGTGTAGTCTCTCCTTTTAGACCAAGAATTGAACATTCCAAGGATTTGGAAGTGAAATCTGTGATGCGAAACACTGACTCTTTGTGTACTGTGTTGTAAACAGATGAATAAACTGAAAATTTTACTTTAGAAACAACAATAAAGTCCACAATTAGGTGCGCCCTGGTGGGGCAGTAGTTTGGTCAGCTACCTCCAGGAGTAGTCTTATCCATCTCCTCGACTTGGATAGAACTGGCATAGGAAAATGACACAAAATTAAACCTTCAGTTTCCTTAAATAAAGTTGTATTGGAACACAGCTATTTTAGTTGTATTGGGATGATGGTTTCTTGCCATAGTGGCAGGACTGAGTTGTGACAGACCCACTTGCCTGCCAAAAGTTTTTACTAGCGGGCCTTTTACACTCTGATCTAGTGCTAAGATACTGAACCCATAGAGCTTTCCTTATTGTTCCCCTAATTAGGTTTCTGCCCTGCCCATTCTCTCACCTCCCGCTTAGATTTACTATGACTGGATAAAAGCAGGGTTGTGTAGGTCTTTTGAAATGAATGAGAATGAAGACCATGTACTTTGAGACTTGTATCCCGTGTGAAGGTACCTGGGTGCAGAGGTGACTTATTTTATTTCCTTTGCTGCCCTTTTCCTGATGGAGCTGGATAACCAGGATTGAGGGAGTGCAAAGGAAAAGTAACCTTTACTTTGTTTACTGAAGAAAACTTCTAAGTTTATATCTTTCTAGATAGAGTATATAATCATTTCTAAGAAGTAGGAATGTCCTTGCCTTGTTTTGAGAGTAAAGTACTCGGATCACATGTTCCTGAGCAACATAATACCATTGATTGAGACCTGGCTCAGGGACCTGGCTCAGGGACCAGGCCCCCTGTTAAGAACTTTCATAAATTTTGTTGTTACTGTTTTTAACTCTCAATTCTATAAGGGAAGAAGAACCTAAAGCTGTAAGAAATGATCCTCATAATGTAATTAATTCCTGTCTGATTTCACACAAATTTGTGCTTTCAGTTCAGTGGCAGTCAGAGTGGCACGTGACTTCCCCTTGCACACCTGCTTTTGCAGGTAACTGATTTTTATTTTTTGTTAACCAGTGTTCATGTTTTAGTTTTTTATTTTTTAAGGAAAGGTGCAGCCAGGAATGAAGGCAAGTAGAAAGGCAGGCAGGAAGAGAAAGGAGGAAGAAACATCTTTATTTGTATTTAGTTTTTCACATTGGCTCCCCCGCCTCCCCCCACCTCTCTGGGATTCTAGCTCAGAGGTATGTGGCCTGTCCCTTTGGAGGTGATCGACCTAACTGCTTCTCCACCAGCCCCCGCCGTGTTTTAGTTTTAGAAATACAGTCTATTAGACAATTAGGGGGATAAAATTACAGCTTTGTCTTTTTTGTCAGTTCTCATTTAATGAACCAACAACACATTTAATCTTAACAATGAACACACTGCACAGTGACCAAAACCTTTTCTCTTTGCTATAAGGAGGTTTAAGTTTGTACTACTTTCTTATTTGTTGTATATACACACAGAGACATGCACATACACATAATAGAATATTATCCATCCATAAGAAAGAAGGAAATCTTGCCTTTTGTGACAGCAGTGATTGATCTTGAGGACATTATGCTAAGTGAGATAAGTTAAATTGAGAAAAACAAGTACTGAGTGATATCACTTATATGTGGAATCTAAAAAAAAAACAGAACTTGTGAAAAACAGTGTGGTGGGGGTGGTTACCAAGCACTGAAGGGAGTAGAGAAATTGGGGAGATGTTATTTTAAAGGTACTAAGTTGCAACTAATAGATGAATTATTTCTGGGGAACTAATGTACAATATAGTGATGATAGTCAACAGTAATATATTACAAACCAGAATTGCTGAGACTAGATCTTAACTTTTTTCAAACACAAAAAATGAAAAGGTGTTAGTTAACACTACTGTAATGTTGTAATATATAAGTGTATCAAACCAGTATTTTTCACACTGTAAACTTACACAATACTTTATATTGGTTATCTCAGTTAAAAAAAAAAATCTATCCCACCCCACCCCATCATGAAGCTAAGTCTGTAGGCCTCATATAACCTTTACCTTTGTTGCCTAAGCCATAAGGGGCACCAACAATTTTTTTTTAAAGAGTATACCCTGGGTATTTGTTGCCAAACTCCGGCTTGATTTTTTTTTTTTTTCCCTGGTGCTTACAGATAGAACAGACTCCCTGACACTCACTTTTGCAAATGGGAGTTTTATTGCTGGCCAGCCAGCAAGGAGACCTAAGCTCATGGCTCAAAGATCAGCCTTCCTCCTCAAACTGTCCCTGGACTTATATAAACTCATATAGGGTGGCAGGCTAGGTAGGGTCTTAGGTAATGGTTGACACAAAAATGAAGGGAGAGGTTTCAGTCGGGTTTGCAATGTATTGCACCTTCATGGAGACCCTTGTTCATCTGCTTTTCTTAGCTTCCTGGAAAAACTACTGAAGAATGAGATTATTCCTTGCTCATTATTTAAGTATTATTATTTTTTTAAGGAAAAAAAAGGTATAGGCAGGATTGAAGGCAAGCAGACAGACAGACAGGAAGACAGAAGGAAGAAGCACTTTTATATATTTACTTAGTTGTTCATCTTGTTTGTTCCTTCCTACCCCAGGTCTCGAATTTGGGTCTTTGGAATGTATGCAGACTACACCCTTGGCTTTATCCACTAGGCCACCTGGGTTCACCAGTTAATTACTTTGACCACATAATCATACCGTAATAATTGGTTTTACAGGCACAGCCCCCATTGATAAAGAGGATGCTCCGAGGTCAGAGGCCTTTCCTTATCGCTTTTGCATCTCTGTCTTGTATACAGTAGGTATACAAGTAGGTCCTCACTGTTCAGTGTCTATTCCTCCTTGAATGAATAAAAGAATGAGACACTAAAGTGGCTTATAGGTACCACTTATTCTATATTAAACTCCTTTTACTCTGAGTACTTTGTTAGTCTTAATTATTAACGTATCTCAATATCACACTGAGAGAAGCCTGAGAGAGGGATGTACCTATCAAAGTAGGTCATGATCATCTTGTTTTTCTCTTTCAGTAGTTCTGGAAGACATATTTTCTAAAGGGAGATACGTTGTCTTCTGTCACCTAAAATATTTCTATGCAGTCAGAATATATTGTGAAACTAAAAATAGCAGCATAAGTGCTCAAAAATTAGATATGTTAAAGGAATAATTAAACTAATAAAAGAAGTGAAAGTCTTTAGAAAAGCATTTCTTTTCTGTTTTTCCATACTGTTCAACTTTAACAGAATCAAATTTGTAAATTTTTTGTCAGTATTCATGTCTAAATGATTTACTTTGACTAACTGAATGCCAAGATTTTAATCATCATAATAGTTTTCTGTTAGTTTAAAGACAAACAGAAAATCTTGAAGTACCAGTAATAAATCACTGATAGCAGTTGACTAAAACTGGCACTTTACCTACATTACTTTGGGTAGTGTTATTAAAATGAAAAGATCATTCCATTTTGCATTAAAAAAAAAAAGTTTTCTTGATATTTAGCTAAAGAAACTCAATAAAGTACATATTTTTAACGTTCATTTTGCTCAATATATAAGTCCTTATATGATTGTATGCTTTTTTGGGGCACTTTGGTTGGTGTATTTAATTTTTTGAGACATGACCCAAATGTTTTCCAAAGAGGGTTGTACATTTTCTATTCCTACCAACAGTATTTGAGGGTTCCCTTTTCCACATCCTCACCAACACTCATTATTATAATTTCTTCCAGTTTTTGCTATTTTGTGAGAATGTAGTATCTCATTGTAGTTTTTATTTGTATTCCCTAATGACTTAAAAGTCTGAGTATCATGTCAAGTGCTTATTTCACAGCCTCCATTTCTTCTTCGACAAAACTTCTCAAGATTTGTTGATTGTCTTTATTGAGTTATTTTTATGGTGGTACATTGTGTTTATATATTCTTGGTATAAGTCCTTTGTCAGATATGTGCTTTACAAATGTTTCCTCCTAGTGGTAACTTGTCTTCTCGTTTTCATAAATATTTTCTGAAAAGTAAATAGTTCTTTATTTTGATAGTTTGCTGATATTTTTGTTATATAAAAGTTTGTGCTTTTTGTGTCTTAGTTAAGAAATCTTTCCCAAACCTAGAGTCAGTAAGATTATTAATATGTTTCATGTAAATATAAGCTCATTTTTTAAAAACCAGCCTAACCTTTTGTACAGTTAATACAGTTTTTGGCTATGTGTTAAGTACTTTGCAGTCTCACTGAGTTTTTACAATATTTCTGTGAGGTATGGTCTGTTTCCCCCTTTTCACAGAGAAGGAAAAGAACTGTTAGAGACACATGGCTATTTGGTCAGTTGAAACTTGAACGCAGGGCTAGACTCAATTGTGTCTCATGTTCAGAGCATGAAGTCTTAACAGAGAGGCTAAGTGTACATTTTAGAGTAAGATGGGTGTTACATGGATGTTCTGAAGCTCTTCTTAAAGTTAAAAAATTTGTCATTGGACATGAAGGTAAAGGTTAACCTCCTGTGCTTGCCTGTAGGTAATGAGATTGAACAAAAAAGAAATTTTCCGCCTCTTTTGTCTAGAATTTGCCAGAGAAAAAAACTAGGGTAAAAATGCTAAAATCGCTTCTTCACCTTTTGGTTAAGAGCAAGTGTAAGAAACTAAAACTACTATATTTGTGTATCATAATGAATATACTCCTTAAAATTAAGATTCAGCATTATAAGACTATCCAGAATTTTATCTTGCCTAAGATGTTGTTCTCTTACCTCTGGCAAACAAAGTGGAGGGAACCAATGTGTGGGAACCTACAATCACTGATACAGGATGTTTAATTATAAAGGGTGGTTTCTGTTGCCAACTTTAATTTTGACTTCTAACAAAATAGAATTTGCAGGGGAAACACTGAAACTGTGGTTTTTGAAAAATTTAAGAGCATTTTTAGGTGCTAGAAAATATACTGTTTCATGATAGCACGTAATGGCAATTATCTTCAAAGTATCGGAGGTAAACTGATGTTGTTAGTGTTTTAAACAATGAGGCTATATAAAGGTATATTCAGTTAAAAATATTTAAAAGTTTCCTGTATTCTTTGTATGGCAGACAATAAGTGCATTAAATGGATTTAGCTGGAAATATTAGCTATTCAACATAAATTGTAGTTTTGGCCTTACTAAATCTTGTATCATCCTTTATTTAAAGGTTATTGTTAGGTTGTAAGTTCTGCATTAATGTATAAACTAAATTTGTCTAGACATTCTTAGTTCTATATTTATTAAAGTCCTGCTGTGTGCTTGGAGAATGGAGATACGGAGTAGTTGATTAAAACATTATTTACTTAGTGTGTGGCAAAACAAAAAAACAGAGATAATGAAATTGTACATTATTGGGGATTAGCAAGATCTTGAGCTCACCTATTCCTCATATACAATAAAATGATATCTAAATACAAGCTTCTACCCTTGAAAGGGAATTGAGGAATGAGGAAAAGTGATAGAAGACATTGGAAAGGGTAGGAAAAGCTGAGACACTTTCTCACAGGAATACTGCTGGGGTATGGTGACCCACAGTTGGGAGGGATTTCTGGGGACTAAAAGGCTTACTCCCACATCAGGTACCCAGGCAAATGGGAACTACACCTGAGTAGGAGTACATACATCCCAGTGGAAACAGAAAGACTTTCCTTTGGAGAACAGTAGGGTTCTGGGGAGCAGAGAATGCAGGACAGAGAGCAAGGGAAAACAACAGATGAAGTGTGCATACATCTAGTGGAAGGATCCTCATTCGTTGAACCAAAAACTTGAGCGACAGGTATTAAGAAGGAGGGAAAGCTTTACTGTGAGCAGAGAGATGCTACTGGGTATCCTCCCAGACTCCAGTGAGTCACAGACCTGAGACTCCAGTGCTAGTGAAACCATATTGGAATAGGGTAAATGGCAACACACCCCGCCCCTCCACCATCAATGCACTTGTGGCATTTGACTGTTTGTTCTCCTGGTTACATTTCTCCCAGCTACCAGGGCAACACTCATTTAGGGTAGTGGCAGGCAGCCAGAACCTGCGGCCCTGGCATAGGTAGGAGAGCCCTTTCATGCAAAACTGCCTTTGTAAAGCTGTGAGGGGTAAAATTCTACAGCAACTCTCTCAGGGAGGATGACAAGAGAGGCTCCAGCTCTGGAGACAACGTTGCCTCACTGCCTGGGGCTGCTGCTAAATACACTTGCCTAACTAATAAAGCTCCTAGACCTAGCAGCTAGAGCTCCTGCCTCCAGGTTATGCTCTGAAATCCTCACACAAGGCCATTTGACAGAGAATGGAAGCTACTTAGCTTAATGCATAGAAATAAACAGTGCCAAACAAAGTGAAGAAACAGAAAATTTACCCCAAGTCATAGGTCTAAACAAAACTCCAAACAAAAATCCTAATGCAACAGAATAATTACAGTATCTGAAGGTTTCAAAGCAACAGTCTTAATGAGGCTCACTGAAATTAGAAGAACAATGATGAACAAAGTAAGATCTATAACAAAAACTGAATGTATGAGAAAGTTCCAAACGCAAGTCATAGGGCTAAAGAACAAAATAGCTGAATTAAAATAACTGAAAACAGAGCAGAAGGACTTGACCATAGGCTTGAAGAAGCATCTGGTCAAATCAGTGAGCTAGAAAATAGGTCGGTGGAAAACACCCAGGCAGACCAGCAGAGAGGAAAATGAATGAAAAGAAATGAAGACAGCATAAGAGACTTAAGGAATAACATCAAGAGGAATAATATTCGAATCAAAGGGGTTTCAGGAGGAGAAGACAGAGAGAGGAGAATATTATTTGAAGAAATAGTAAGCTAAGAACTTCCCTAATTGGGTAAGGAAACATACCCAGATCCAGGAATCTCAAAGGACAAACCTAAACAGATACATACCAGACACACTTTAATTAAAATGAGAAAAATCAAAGATAGAGATCTTAAAAGCAACTAAGGAAAAACAAGTCACAAGATTTCTCAGCGGAAAATTTATGGCCATGAGAGTAGCAAGGTAGGTGCACCTTGGTGGAGCAGTGGTTATGTCAATCACCTATGAAGGAGCAAGCCACATACCCCTGGGTTTGAATCGTGGGTCCAGAAGGAAAGTGTGGACAAGTAAATAGAAGTAAAATAGAGATGCTTCCTCCTCCTCCTCTCTCTGCCTGCCTGCCTACTACTAGCCCTCATTCCTGTCTTCTTTCCTGTTAAAAAAAAAGTGGCATAATATATTAAATGCTGAAAGGAAAGGGCTTCCAACCAGAATTCAAGAATACTCTACTCTGCTAGGTCGACACTTACTAGTGAAGGAGTGATAAAAATATTTCCAGACAAACAAAAACTAAAGGAATTCATCACCACTGAACCAACCTTGCGTGAAATACTAAAGGGATATCTTGAAAATACAAAGAAACCCACTAAACAGCAAGACACCAAAAATGCAAATTGTGTATGTGTAAAATGTAGATATTAATGACCTTGCTTTTGATTTAAAATAGAATATAAGCAAAGCAGCAATGAGATCATCTCACACCTGTGAGATGACTATTATCCAAAAGACTGGAAATGAATACTAGTGAGGACACAGAGAAAAGGAACTCTAGGTCCAGGAATCCAGGTGCAACTTGTTTCAATGCTCAAGGTCTTTTCGCGACTGTTCCTTCAGCTTCCAGTCAGGCCTTCAGTTGGGCTTCTCGGGGCCTAAGAAAGGGCCACAGCCTAATCTCAGTAGTGAGTGACCTCTTGTTATTGGAAATGTGGTGGCGGGCATGGTGTGTTATTATGTATTTGATGAATAGTGAACCTGTTTAATCTTATCATGTAAATCAAAGTTACCTCAAAAAAGTTACCTTCAAAAGGAGGCGGGTATACACTTGTGGCTATGGGGGGTAAGGTGCAGGCCATGTAAAGTCCAGAGACCTGAGTTCGAGACCCAGGGCTGAAGAGAAGATTAGAAAAACAAAACAAAGATAGCTTTTTAAAAAAGTGATCTCTTACACTTTTGCTTATAGTAAGCCTTTTGTCAGAAGCAAGTCAGTTATTCAGCCCACACTCAGGAAGTGAATACTGCTAAAGAGGAAGATACAGTGACATTTGTTAGAAATCAGTAAGATAGACTTTTTGTTCAAGATCATCATGATACATAGTAGAGAAGACAGATTGGGCTCAACTTCGAATACAAACACAACTGAGGATACACAGCTAGGGAGCAGAGAATAGAGGTTGTTGAATGAAAAATTACTGAGAGGAACTCAGGGGTTAAGGCAGGATCCTGGTGAAACCAACTTAATAGAATTCTTGCTTGAAGATAGGCCTGAGTGTTCAGACATCACTTGGAGGATGGTGGTGGATAAGGAACCCAATCAGATAGAGAGCAATAGACATCAGACCTGGAAAGTCTGGTTAAACTAACTTAATAAGATTCTTGGTAAAACTGGACAGTGCAGAAGAGAATGTGGAAGTTCAAAATCAAAGCAGAGCAAAATAAAAAGTCGAGAAGAGCCTGGTCAAGACCAATCAGACTTTGGTCAAGGAGAGAGTTTTTGTTGGTACCGTAAGTTGGGGATCTTTAGGGGCTGCTGCAGAGATGACTCAGCCTGGTGTCTTAGAGAGAGGGAATCACGGGGCTCAGGATCATGCACAGTTGTTCCAAAGTATCCAAAAAGATCAGAGACATACCAGTCAAAGAGAGTTTAGGAGGAGTTTGTTAGCCCAGGGCTGCAAGGGGGAAAATACCAACCCAAATCCAGCAGCCCCGAACCCAGATAGTGCAGGGTATTTATAACCTAGTGTTGTTTTTGTTAAGTGGTTACATAAGTAGAGGTCACACCCTAAACATAAGTGGTTACATAAATAGCCCAGCAAAAATGAAGTTTCTCTATTTCCTTGTTTCACAGTGAGTGCCTGGAGAATAGGAACATCAACAACTGGCATCAAATGGTCCTCTTTTTCTTCATTATAAGAATCTTAAATTTCTGAATAATCTGTCACTGTTCTCCGTCTGCTTATACTTTCAGGATGAACATAACGCCATATCTACCTCCATGTTGGGTTTTGGGGGGTTTTCTTTCTTTTTCTTTTCCTTTTTTTTTGTTTTTGTTTTTTTTATCCTGCTGCTTCCTCACTGATTCCAATTTCCATTTATCCCTTTATCTCTGGGCAAATGCGGAGGCATTTCAGCTCAGGATAGCATGATTTGAAACTAGTGGAAGATATCCTGTCCCACTTAAGAGTTTAATTATAAAGCCTTGGAATTCAAGCATCTCTGTATAAGCTTCATACAAAAATCACTAGTGGTACATTACCTCCTGTAAGTAGTAAGAGCTTAGATACATGTCATGGTTACATGCTGAAGACTTTATGGATCAAATTATATGATGTATGGAATTTGCCTCAAAACATATTATGGTTGAAGAGTAGGTAAAACACATTGATGATAATTTAGTAACATTTTGATAAGATTCATTTTGCTGTTTCACTATTAAATGTTTGAAATCGTTACTAAAGTTTAGACATTTTTTTATCTGTATTATGATGAATGCCACAATTTTAACCTTTCCTGTGATGTAGGTATCATGTTGTAATTTATCGTTTACTTGGGACCTGTTAGTTGTTGTACTGCATTCAGACACCTATAACTGGCAGCAGTCAGGTATATAGCAAAGCCTATGAGGTTCCTTCACTGTCAGCCACATGCCTGGAAGTGGCATATAAACCAAACCAGGATTCCAGCCTTTGGAGGTTAAATTTAGTCTAAGATGTCTACCTTTGGTTATTGTTAAAGTTTTCACAGTTGATTGAAAAGAAACAATGTTTCTTCAACATTATTGCAAAATGAAATTCACATGGGGTAGGGAAGAAGAGATTGAACTGGAAAACATTCTCATCTGGAGTTACTGCTTGTGTCTCTATGGGAAGAGATGAGTTTGTTTTATTTAAAGGACAATTTAAATTTATTTTGGAAAGATTAAACCTGTTTCATGGAATGGGGGCCACTTGAACTGTGTAGTCTGTGACAGAGAATGGGTCTAGTATCTGGTATTATCACTTAGTGATTAACTTTTGCAAGTCACTTATTTTTAGGAGTTTGAGTTTCTTCATTTACCAGCTGGATATGATTTGTAAAAGGACAAAGTATTGATATTAGCATATTTAGACACTAAAGAAGAATTTATTATGTTTTAAATATCACAAGACTGAATGCTTTCTGAAGGTTTTGCTATTTGGGAAGTTGCATCTCTTTGAAAAGCAGAATGTTGGTTGCTCTTTGCTTCCTGAGTACTTATGTAGTAAGTTAGTCTAGAATTACACTTTCTCTCCCTTGAAAGATGCCTTGTTAAAAGGTAAACTCTAGGGTTGAAAGGTAACTAAGAAATGGGGAACCTGTACCTATGACATTATTTTGATGTGTTGAGTAATTACTACAAAAAAGTAAGTTTAAAAAAAGGTAAACACTGGAGCCAACAGAGATGTAGTAGTGAGGTTTCTGGCGAAGAACATTCTAGAAGTTGGTGCACTCAAGAAAGAAGCCCCCAGGGACCCTGTGGCCAGAGCTCCCATGGTTCCGGGCAGTGAGTTCTATCTAGTGTGGCAGGTAGACCTTGTGCACAGAGGGCAGTTGGGGCCGAATGAGTGTAAGTAAACTCAGTAAAGAGTCTGACTTCTTTCTCTGCCCGTTCACTTTGAAAATGTAAGGGGGGATGTGCCCTAGTAGTGGTTAACTCTGCTGTCTTTGGAGGAGTGTAGTCTATGTACCTCCCAAGGGGCAGGGGGCTGGGGGCAGTGTGGATAGTAACCAATGTGAACAAGCAAATAAAAATACGGTGTTTCTTCCTCCTCTCTCTTCCTACCTGACTGCCTACTTGGCTTCATTCCTGTCCCTACGTTTCCCTACGTTTCCTCTGGAAAAAGAGAGAGAAAATGTAAGAGGAATGCAAATAATACTGAAGATGTGACTCATGACCTGATGCAACTTCTGCAGAGCCGTGTGTGACTGGCTGTGGTTGGGGCCTCGGCTGGTATTAATCTAACTGTCTTGTTTCAGTTTGTTTATATAAACATTTTATTTAGGGGCAAGCTATGTGCCTGCTTACTTAGCCAGGATTCGTTTGTTTCTGGGTTAGAAAGCACTGGCGCTGTCACATGAGCCATTGTGATAATGTTTTTCTGATTCTATTTATGCTCGGGGTGGTAACCTGCACCCGGTCACTCTGCCTGATCACTGGCACCTCAGGCGCTTGCAGATGACTCCTTGAGGTTTATCGGGACCGCAGTCTTGGGCTGTTCTAGTTCCGCCAGCATCTTGCCTCTAGTAATTGATTTGGTATTTTGTTTTGTTTTTCATTTATCCCTTTAACACAACTATTTTCTTTATTTCGGAACAGTTTCATCTGCAGGGATTGAACTATGTAAAATAATCAAGTAACATTTGTGTGTCTGTGAGGAGTAACGACTGTTGCTGTTAGTAGAGTTGAGTCATTGACTCAATCTGGCCATCTCGACACTGTCACTGGAGGATTAGCCAGCTCTCTAGCTTATGTTCAGTCCAGATGACTTTATTTGTATATGTGAACCATTCTTAGTGTTTCATTATTTGCTTTGTTTTCCATTTCAATGCTAAGCTCTTTGACTACTCAAGTTGTTTTGTTTTCTCTGTTTTCCCAATTTAGCAATTTGCCCTGTTACCATGTTAGTTTTGATGCTATTTTTACTTCCTTATTTATGCCAGAAGAGAGCTTTTTCTGTTTCAAGCTTTACTATGCTTGGTTAAAGGTTTAGATTAAAGGATTGGATAGGCAGAGAGTCATCTAAGTGCATATTTGCTGTCCTGAACTGAAACCCCTGGCGTTAGTTCTGTTTGTAGAAGGATTGAGCCCTGTAGGCAGGAGGTTTAAGTTCCATTTATAGTACTTAAGTAATTAAATATTAAGGTATGTGAATATATACACAGAATGTACATCTCAATTGCAAAAGTAACTGAAACAGTTTCCTTGAACTCCATACTGTTGTTTCTCTCCCCAAGCCTTTGTCTTGATTGTCTCTTACACCTTGTTCTTTAGAAATTGAGTTGCTTGAGGGAACATGGTTGAGGTGCCAACTAACTGGTGGCAGAGTGGAGGCGGAGCCCTGAAAGGAGGAGGGAGCCCTGCAAGAATAAAGCCTGCTCTTGTGAAGCCGGCACGTGCCGCACCATCTTTCTGGAGTGGGACATCTTCTGGAGGTCTTCAGTGGAAGGGGGATCTGTCTGCAGAGCCAGTGTCTTCTCCCTACTCCGAGTTCCTCTGCCAGTGACTCAGGTTAGGTCAGCATGCCCACCATCCCATAATTTTTATGTGGATGGGCATTGAGAGCAAGGGAGAAAGAAGAGATAAGAATGCATCATCCCTCAAAACCTCATTTTGTGATGAAATTGTTAGAATACTATTGTATCACATTTTTCATTTTGCCTGATGCCCCTCAGAAAATGCAGTTACTCAGAAATTTGAAGCCAGTCTTGGGCCCTCACAGGACTGTGCTCTTTTTCTGCAGCAGCTGTGTGACCACACCTCTGGAGAGATGCAAACATGTCTGTGCTAAATGGGACACAGGATCCTTCTCACCACAAGTGCTCTGACAGCAAGGAACTATTAGAAAGCAGGCTGCTGCATGGCCATTAACTAGCAGAAGGTAAACACAGGAATGGCCAGGACGAAGCGAGTGTGTCTAGCACTTTCAGAAAAGCAGCATAGAACATCCCACAACCAAGTGTTTGGGCACCTAGTTAGCGCTCAAGAAGTTTGCAACCTTTATCCATCCTCCTGTAATCTTCCAGAGGAGGGCGTGCTCAGAAAGTTTCCTTTCTTCTTTTGTTTCTTGAGAACGGAAATGGAGGTATGTGTCCGCTTTTCTCTTTCCTGGGACAACACCCAGTTTGAAAATACTAGAGAAACCCAGATTGACTGGCCTCAAACATGCCCCTTACTGGCAGGAAGCGGGTACTGGTCTATACTTTTGGAGGGTGGCTGCTGCTGCTTGGCCCTGCGTTGGACAGTGAGTCCATTTGTGGCCTCTGGCTTGCGGAAGAAAAGAAAGTATTTGACTGACTTGGACACCTCTCTAATTGACCATTTATTATATTGTACTTTTATTTTATAACCCATTCCTCCTATCCCTTTCTAGTTTAATAAAGATAGACTCACTAACTCTAAGAGGGAGATGGAGTGATGAGGATTGGCTAGTTAGAAGTAGAGAGCCACACTCCAGGGCTTCTGGAATGGCAGAGAAGTGGCTGGAAGTAGGAATTTGTAGGAGCCCCCAGGCTGTGAGGGCCATACCCGCCACTCCCCACAGCAGCAGGGGAGTTGGACTACCAGGCTCTCCAGGAGCCAGAGTCCCGCTGTGCTCTTGGCTGCTGTGCTGCAGGAACTGTTCACGGAGAAAGCAGGTGTGCAGCGCGAGGCAGTGCCCAGGAGTTTGCCAAGTGAGCCCACCACCCGGGATCCAAAAGCCTTTCCTCTGCAGGGCTCTGCAGCGCCCTCTGCTTACACCCGTTTGCACAGGAGGAAGACCGCTTTCCCAGACAGACACAGACCCGGAACACACCAGTGATGCTTGCATCAGAAGCATGAGTGTTTGCAGACATAAAGACCTCTCCTTTGTCAATTATTACTAGACTTGTAGAATGCCTCTCCTTGAGAAGAACTATAGGAATTGAATAAAGAGCTTCCTGCGCAGCCGTGTAAACTGCTTTCAAAAGCCCCAACTTCATTTCTGACAGAGAATGTTGAGTTCTTTGCAGAGAAAGAACTAAGGACAAGAGTCAGGAGAAGACAGAACCTGCAGGCGCGCCCTGGCGGAGTTCCGGTTGTGTCCACTGGCCCAGTCCACGTAAATCCCAGCCATCCAGGTTCACATTTGGGGGCCACAGGAGCAACCAAGATGAACAGCTGAAAAAAGCTCTGCCTCCTCTGGCTTCCTGCCTGCCTTCCTACTCAGCTTCATTTCTTCCTGCACCTTGCTTTAAACAAACAAAAGAAGATGACACCCAGGAGAAACTGAAGGCCGGGCTACGTGCGAGACATCATCTAGCGATGCTGCCAGCAGTCACGACTCCTGTGACCTCACATCGTTTCCATATTTTGGCTTTTGATCGCACTCCTGGAAGATTCTTAAGTCATGGTGTATACTTTTCTGTACACACGTCACAGAATTTGAAGTTAAAGAAATCTTTGTAAATTTAGCTCACACACAAAAAAATCAGTTCTTCTCCTTGATCCAGTACAGTATTTTCAGATGTTGTTTGAATGCAGTAAAATATACATGAAAATATGTTCTGTGTTCATAGAAAACAATGAATGATGAAAGATGTGTAGATTTAAATTTGGAAGGGTTGTTTTTACTTGACTTGATTAAAATGTGTATGTGTATCTTTCCATACTGAAATTCTCATGGTTTTCTTTTATCACTGAGGAAAGTAGACTCATACTACACTTAGTCACAAAATAAAAACTGCTGCTGACTTCCTCTAACAACTTAACTGAAGGTCACTTTTCAGTGATCTATCCCTGTGAGTCAGAACTAAAATAAGACTGTAATTTAGAGCCAGGAAGTTTGGTGCTGGTGGCCAGCGCTGCCATCTGAGGAGCTCACAGACACACCAGAAGGACTCCCTGTGAGGCTGGGCATTCTGTGAGAAGTCAACACACTTAGCTAAAAATACTGTTGTTCTCTCTTTGAAATATAAGGCCTTCTCCGATTTGTTTGTTTTGGTCAGGACACAATATAGCTTCTTAAAAAGATGATTAGGGGTGAGAATATGTTAGTGGGTTAAAATACAAATAAGAGAAAAGTGAATAGTGGAAAAACTGGTTCAAAGGCATTTTCCAGGGAAAATGTTTAAAAACTTCAGAGTAAATTGCTTAATCTATGAAAGAATTTTAAGACTTTTTTTTTTTTTTCAGTTAACCCAAAATTCTGCTTATTAGAGCAACTCTGGGTGATTCAGTTTGAGAAAATTTGTTAAAGGGCTTATAATTTTCCAACTGCAATGGTGATAGTTATCTTTACTGAGAAGAGAAAGTCATGTTGAAATATGGCTAGGCAGAGTTGTGTGAATTTTGGGTCGGGAAGCCGCTCCCTTGCTCTTGGCCAATCCTGCTGTCTGGGAGCTTTTCCAAGAGGGCTATTTTGATTAATTGCATGCAGAGGGGTGCTTGATATAGCCTCCAGAATTTTTTTATATTGTACGTTATCCATGGTGTGGTTGAACCACATGAAAAGCACCATTGCAGTTTAGGACATAATGTTCAATATATTTAAGTTTAAACAAGACACCCAATGAGCGTTGTGGATGCTAAACATGAAAACAGGCTGGAATGTTCAAAGAAGGCTGTTAGTGAGATCTTAAGTAGGAATTTGAGGACTTGACAGGTTTCAGATAAGCAAAACTTTAGAAGAATGGCAGTAGTAGGATTCGTCCAAAGAACTTTCTGCCCTTTGAGCTGTACCACCCTGTTCCGGAACTGTTTGATCATCACTATTGAGATATATTTTTAAAGACTAGAGATCATACTCTTAGCATGCTTATAGTAGAGGGCAGGGATATGTGGGGTTCTTCTCTGCCTTTCATAAAACTTCTTTAATAAGCTGTGTTATTTCTGGGCAGCTGTGGGAGGAAATTCAACTTACCAAATAAAACCATGCAGTCCAGGGACTCTGTTCCAGAGTGCTTTTGTTTTCACACCCATGGACCATGCAGAAATAGAGACTTGCCCCATTGTTCAAATCATTTGCTAGTTTTCTGCTTTTAATGGTTTTGTCTTCTTGCTGCACATTCTCCTACTCTCCTGGTCTTCTTCTATGGTAGGTTGCTTTGTGTGATGAGAATGTCCTTGTTTTTGTAAGGACCAGACACCAGAGAAGAAATTTCCCCTCCCCTTTTCCACTAGAAACACTGTATTTTAATTGTTGATTTTAGGACTAGAAGTGTGCTGCTAGTTTACATTATGGAAATATCCAACCTGGGATGCAGTTGCCAGTCACTCATTTTCCTTATGACAGATTTGAAATCATTTCTTAAAATTTCCCAAGATTTGGGTCCTAGAAAAAAATTCTTTCTCCAATACCAAAGAATCATCTTTAATGTTTATTAGCAGGTTCCCTTTCAAGGTGTGTTAGAATGAGATGTTAATAGCCTTCCCTGGTGGCTGTCTCCTTGATTTTGGATTAGTCATGCTTGTCTGGGGTTAGCTGGGGACCCTGGAAAGAAAAGCTGATAGAATATAGGAAGACCACTGAAATCTGTTCTTTTCATCTTTGTTAGGTGGTAACATTTTTCATGTAGTCTTTTCAGTTATTTCTAACATGCTGTAAGCAAGCCAAAGAGACTGTTCCCTGCTTTGCTCAGGATTGGGATAAGCAGCATTTGGCAATGTGCTGTGTCTTAATTTTAAGTTGTTTGAGAAGATGTAGATATGTTTCTCTCTCACACTCCTGTCTCTATTGTAATAAATAATTTCTTTTTGCTTTTGCAGTCAAGAATTAGGAAACAATTTTAACAGACCAGGCAAAATGTCTTATTAATTACAACTCCATATTTTGTCTCTTTCATCAATGTCTTCTGGAAAAAACAGTTTATTTGTCCTGGAAGTTGGGAAATGAGAAAGAACTTTCCAACTCCATTATCTTTGCTTGCATGTCATGGTCATTTTGTTTTCAGTAATAGGGGAAAAACATGAAATTTTCCATTTGAGAATGAGAGAATCAAAGTGAAAATAATTCATTTTACCATCCGGTAATTTAACCAGGTCATCCCAACAATGTGAGTACCGACCCCAGTCTTCAAGAAACCTCTGTTAAATTTGGAGGTGCTTCATTCTAGCAGTTGTTCCTGCCCAGTGCTTGGTTTAAGTCATGCACTATGTAAATCTGTCTGCAGAGTAAAGTAAAACCCTCAATAGCACTGCCTGTTTCCTGTATGAGTCCCATGTTTTGGGGGCATCTAGTCAAAATGTTCAACTTCACTTTTAAAAACCACTTTTAAAAACCATGATGCCCATAAATTGTTGCTATTTGAGATCATTCTAATTTCAAAAATAAGTTATTAATTTTTTTTCAATTTGGCAGCAGCTATGCTTATGATTATATCCAGGTTTTATGTATTTGAGCTGGAAATAGCTACAGTTTTTTTGGTATGTTATCTCTAAGTAGGTTATTTGTTTTTGGCTATGTGTTATGTCAGGGTGGAATTTGTTTTGACTGAAATCATGGAACTAGCTGGACTAATGGAATCTGAACCTCTGAAGCATTTTTTAGGTGGTTGGTCAGATTAACATCAAATATGCTCTTGTGGTTTGACATTGGAAAAAAAAAAAGCTGGTACATTCAGCCAGGTCCCAGATCTGCCTGTTACCATCTTAACTGTTTTTTTCCAGGGTTGAAGGAAGGAAGGAAGGGAGAGGAGGAAGAATCATTTTTGCTTAAAAGGAAGGGAGAAAAGGAAGACGCTCCCTTCCTTTCTTGCTTCCAATCCCGGTCTCAAACCCGGGTCCTTGAGCTTTACATGGTCCTCAGGTCAGCCTCTAAGCTGCCTGAGCCACAAGGTTGCACCCTTGGTCTTGTTTGTGTGTCCACCTCTCAAGCTTTCAAATTCAGATGTTGAAATCCTAACACCCCCACCCCCATACTTACTTGGAGCATTGGGAGGTCGGGCTTTGGGAGGTACTCAGGTCATAAGATTAGACCCTCTTGACTGGAATTAGTAATTTTATAAAAGAAGTCATACGAAACTCCCTTGCTCCTCCATCATGTAAGGATACCATGAAAAGACACTGAGGTTAAATGGAATTGGGGTAAAGTGCTCTTACCAGGTGTCAGCTGGTACCTTGATTTTGGGCTTCCACCTTTTAGGGACCATGAGAAATAAATTTCTGTTCACATGAGATTACCTCACACCTGTGAGAATACCTGTTATCCAAAAACCTGGAAAAACAAGAGTTGATGAGGTTGTGAGAAAAGGGAACCCTTGTACACTGTCGGTGGGAGTGTACATTGGTACAGCCACTATGGAAAGCAAAATAAAGATTCCTCAAAAAAATTAAAAATGGGGCATACCCCGTGACTCAGGTGGGTAAGGAACAGATCATGCAAAGCCCAAGAATCCTAGTTCATGATGGAAGGAGAGGGGAGTTGGCAGAATGACAGCCCCCGCCCCCACCAAAAAGAAAAAGGAAATTCTTTATGTTCCAGTTATACCACTTCTGGATATTTACCTGAAGAACACTAAGTCAGAGATATGTCCTCCCCCATAATTATTGCAGCATTTTTTTTTAAAGGAAAGGTACAGGGAGGAATGAAGGTGAGCAGAGGCAAGCAGGCAGGCAGGAAGAGAGAGGAGGAGGAAGCGTTTTGTTTATTTAATTTTTCATCTTGATTGTTCCTGCTGACCCCTCAGACAGAAACCTGGGACGTATATGGTCTGCACCCAACTGCTACTCCACCAGAGCACACCTGAAGCATATTTTAAGTTCTAATAGCTGGGCACAATATAAGTGCAATGAATGGATATAGAAGATGTGTAGTACATATACACAGAAGAATACTAGTCAACTTACATTTTTTAAATAAAATTCTTTTTTTTAAAGGAGGGTGTGGGCAGGAATGAAAGCAAGTAGGCAGGCAGGCAGGCTGGAAAAAGGAGGAGGAAGAAGCATTTAAAATTCTTTTGTTCAGTTCATCTTGGTGTGGTTTGCCTGGCTCCAGGCCTCAAACTTTGTCTTTGGGGTGTATGTGGATTTCCCCTGGCAGACTTAACTGCTAGGCCAGCAGGACACACCTAACCTATCTTAAATTTTTTATTTTGCTTTAATCCTACCATTTGCAACAGCATGAATAGACCTAGAGGGGATTATACTTAGTGAAATAAATCAGAGAAAGACACACACTGTGTGATTTCATTCATATGTGGTATGTAAAGAAACCAAACAAACATATGAACCAAATAAAAGATAGACATTTTTTTTTGACAGCAAATGGCACATTTAGTAGAAACACAGAGACATCTCTGCGGGTAGTAAAGCTACCAAAAATAGACTTTTAAAACAAAAGCAAATTAATAGTTACCAGAAAGGAAGGGGAAAGAGGTGCAGGAAAATTTTGCCAAAGGGGATCAATTATATGGTGAAGGACAGAATTGAAATATTAGTGAACTTAATGTAGTGTATAAAGATGTTTATACTGATGCACACCAGAAACCTGTATAATGTAATGCTGTGTCATTTCAATAAAACTTTACAAAAGGAAATTGTCAATCAATACATAAACAAATTTCTGTTGTTTATAAGTCAGGCAGTCTGTGATTTTTTTGTTTTTTTAATGAAAGCGATAGTAGGCAGACATACAGGAAGAGAGAAGAGAAAGAAGTTTTAAAAAAAAATTTTTTTAGTTTCCATTTATTTGTTCACACTGCTTACTTTCCCCCTGGACTTGAATCCAGGGGTGGGTATGTGGTCTGCTTCCTTCAAAGGTGACGGACCTAAACGCTGCTCCACCAGGTTATGCCTGTGTATTTTTTAAAAAACAGCTCAAATGAACTAAGCTAAGACACTGCACAGTAGATCATTTAGAAAGTGATGGGCATGCAGTAGACGATAAAGTACTGAGTTTATTTATATAAGTTAAATAAATCTCTCCACTCTGGATGCATTTAAAGGGTATTTGGACTTCAGATCTGTTCTGTGGGTTCTCCCAAAGGCTCAGTTAAGCCATGGTGTTAAGGAATGTTGATCAGATCGTAGAAGCTCTTGGGAAGAGAACCGTTGAGGAATCACAGGCCACAGGAAGCTCTAGTCGTCCAGCAGAAACCACCCACACCCTTCAGACAAAACTGACTTCTGTGTGGCTTTTAGAAATAGCCTCCTACTTTATTTCAAGGGCTCTTTTGATACCACTGTAGAAGCAGTAGTAGTTTCAGTCATGGAGTTCATATAAATGTTTTTCTCATGGTTACAAAAACACTCTAAAATGATTGTTTGCATTTCTTAGAGTGACTTATTAAGTGCCAAAAATGATTTAAAAGTAATGAAATGCCTGGATATAAAAGTTAAGCAATGGGCTTTATTTGGCCTCACATTACCCCTTGTTCTCTGGGAAAAAAAACAACATGAATTTCTTTTAACTGTTCTGTGGTTAATGGTAAAGGAAGTGATTGACCAAATGACTTACTTGTATATACTGTCCTTTTGGGCAAATAGTGTGATCTAACCTTTCAGTGGTCACTTGGGTACTGATCCTTACTTAGCACTGGACCCTGAAGTAGCCATCTGCACTGATGTATCTTGAATAATGGAAGAAGCCATGTATATCCATATATAGTTTCCACAGCTACATTGTGTGCTTAACAGAGACAGAGTCTGCAACTGTATTTGTGACTGTATTCACATGTTTATTCATTCAGTGGGCACCTCTTGAGTACTCCCTTAGGTCTGCTGCATCACGAGCATATGTTCGTAAACACCAAAATGCTTATTCTCACAGCTGTGGGGGCAGACATGTCTAAACCTTCCCGATTGACTTTGAGACCTCACTTTATTAGTTCCTCTGTTGCTTCAGCATGGTAAGTAGCAAGTGAGAGGCGCAGAGAATATGTGAAAATCAACTGGTCTTTTGCTTCCAGGGAGAGGTTAATGGAAAAGAGATGTGTCATAACAGATGGCTCTTTCCTGTTTCATCTTTTCTTTCTTTAGAACTTTATCTTCTCTTCTCCCTCTCAGCTCCCATTTGGGGTATTTCTTGGTGATAAAAAGAAAAAGAAACAATGAGATCTGACAAAATTGCCAACAGACACACAGGCATGCATCTGTCTTACCATCCATTGGAATCCTGTTACACTAATTAAACATTTAAATTTCTTTTATAATATCTGATAGCTTTGATCACAAAAAGTTGGCTCATATCAGGGTGTTAGGGTCAGCGTTC